>CAUYQV010086771.1:0-29294 GCA_963574575.1 Galagoides demidoff | reverse complement strand
GATATTTCTATTCTGAGATGAACAAGTAGCATGTAATGCAACTGTTTGACAGTTTAACTCAAATCATGCTTCAAACTGTTTTAATGATCAGATCAAGTCACGTTTCATCTTGCATTTTATTATTGTACAGTTTTTGTTTTGAAAATTTTTAAAAATTTTTAAAATATTGAGGGACACAAGTTTTTTTTTTTTGTTATGTAGATGCCATATATAATGGTTAAGTCAGGACTTTTAGTATGCCTATCACCTGAGGGTGTTCATTACACCTAAGAGATAAGTGTTTACCCGCTGCCCTTCTCTTATTTGTATCCTCTTTGATTTCCTATGCATTTAAATCTCTGTGCCCATAAGTACCCATCAATTAGCTCCCAATTACTGGAAAGTACATGTGGTATTTGTTTTTATATTCAGTTGGGATGATTATCTCCATTTCCATCCATGACCCAAATAATGCAAAATACATTATTTTCCATTGCTTGTTATGGCTGAGTATACTCGATGGTATATATTCACCACATTTTCTTAATCTATTCATGAATTGGTAGGCACTTTGGTTGATTCCACATCTTTGGAATTATAAATTGCGCTGCAATAAACATTTAAGTGCAAGTGTCTTTTTGATAAAATGACTTCTTTTCCTTTTGGTGGGTACCGAGTAGCAGGATGGTTGGATCAAATAGTAACCAGTCTATATTTATTTCTTTGAGGCATCTTCATGTTATTTTCCTTAGAGGTTGTACTAATTTGCAGTCCCATGAACAGTGTGTAAGAATTCCTTTCCCTGTGCATCCTCACCAGCACCCATTGTTTTTTGACTTTTTAATAATTGCCATAGCTAACAGGTATGTGGTGATATCTCATTGTGGTTTTCTTTATTTTTGAGAATTTTTTTCATTATTAAACCATAACTATGTATATTGATACATTTATGGGGTACAGTGTACTGATTTGATATGTAATGTAAAATGCTTACATCGAGCTGATTAACACATCCATCTTCTTGCTTACTTATTTGTTGTGGTAAGACAATTATACTCTTTTCTTAATAGTTTTGAAATGTACCATTGCATTATGCACATTAGGTGAGATCCCCCCCAGTACCCTTCCTCCTTCTCGTCTCTCTCCTCCCCTGTCTCTCCACTTCCCTCCCTCATTCTGGACTATAGTTATGTTTTACCATTTGTATGAATATGAAGGTACCATGTTTCCCTGAAAATAAGACACTGTCTTATATTTATTTTTTCTCAAGAAGACACACTAGGCCTATTTTCAGGGGATGTCTTATTTTTTAAGTATAATACATTATATTATATAATACATGCATTTTAAGTATAATACAACAATCTACATTTATTCAAATAGAGTTGTCATCTTCGTCTGGAACCTGACAGGGGGAGCTGACCTTGTTGGTGGGGCTGGTGCTAGTGATGCATGAACTCCTTTCCCCTAGCTATTTGCACGTGCACAATAGGATGCCTGTGACTGCAGTTACCACTCATGCACCCACACAAGTGCAAACTGCTTGGAGAAAGGAGCTGTGGCAGATAAAAGGTATTCCAGTCTTCCTTACCGCTCTGCGCTGAAATGCATGGTGTGGCTAACTTCTCTGAAGAAGATAGGCACATGGCCTACAAACACACACAAAAAAAATGCTCATCATCTTAATCATCAGAGAAACAGAAATCAAAACCATTTTTAGATATCATCTAACTCCAGTAAGAGTATCTCACATAACAAAATCCCAAGACTACATTTTGGCATGAATGTAGAGAGAAGAGAACACTTCTACACTGCTGGCGGAAATGCAAGTTAATACAGCCTTTTTTGAAAAGAAGTTTGGAGATTATTCAAGGAACTAAAAGTAGACCTACCAGTCGATCCTGCAATTTCTATACTAGGTATATACCCAGATGATCAAAAATCATTTTACAACAACGACATTTGCACCAGAATATTTATTGCAGCCCAACTTATAATTGCCAAGACATGGAAAAAGCCAAAGTGCCCATCAACCCATGAATGGATTAACAAATTGTGGCATATGTACACCACTGAATACTACGCAGCCATAAAAAAGATGGAGACTTCACATGTTTTAGGTTTACCTGGATGGAGTTGGAATATATTCTTCTTAGTAAAGTATCTCAAGAATGGAAAGAAAAAATACCCAATGTACTCAATACTACTATGTAATCAATATATAATACTATGTTTCCCTGAAAATAAGACCTACCCACCAAATAAGCTCTAGCTGTATTTCTATGCATTTGTTAATAAGACCTATAGAGTCTTATTGTCCTCATAGAAAGGAAGTTATTTGTTCTTTTCTTATCGATTAGTTTGAGTTTTCTGTGGATTCTAGTTATAAGAACTTTGATGTCAGAAGCGTAACCTGCAAAAATCATTTGCCATTCTGAAGGTTGTCTGTTTGCTTTACTTACTGCGCTCTTGGCTGTGCAAAAGCTTTTTAGTTTGATCAGATTCCAGTAATATATTTTTGGTGTTGCTTTAATTGTCTGGGGGGGGGGGGGTCCTCGTCATAAAGTATTCTCCCAGGCCAATTGCTTCAAGTGTTTTCCCTGCTCTCTCTTCTAGTATTTTTATAGTTTCATGTCTTAAGCTTAATTCTTTATCCAGTGAGCATCAATTTTTGTTAATGGTGAGAAGTGTGGGTCTAGCTTCAGTCTTCTACAGGTTGCTAGCCAGTTCACCCAGCACCATTTGTTAAATAGGGAGTCTTTCCCCCACTGAATGTTTTTAATAGGTTTATCAAAGATAAAATGATGATAAGTGGCTGGGTTCATCTCTTGGTTCTCTATTCTGTTCCATAAATGTACCTCTCTGTTTTTGTGCCAGTACCATGCTGTTTTGATCACTATAGATTTATAGAATAGCCTGGAGTCTGGTAATGTGATACCTTCTGATTTGTTTTTATTTCTGAGTAATGTATTGGCTATTCAAGGTTTTTTCTGATTCCATATAAAACAAAACACTATTTTTTCAAGCTCTTTAAGGTATGACAGAAAGATAGAACACAACTATAGCCCAGGATGAAGGAGAGAAATGGAGTGGGAAGGGAGGGGAGAGGAGAGGTTTCATAGCAGGAGGGTAAAAGGTGTGACTACATCTGTGGAGCATATTGCAAGGATACAAGTCAAATCTGTCAAGTGTAGAACATAAATGTCTTAACAAAATAATCAAGTAAATAAGGCAAAAGCTATGTTGATTAGTTTGATGTAAGAATGTCAGATTGTATAAGAAAAACCTAAAATTGTACCACACATATGCATAAATGTATTCATGATCTATGTGTATAGGACTTAAAAAAAATAAAGTATGACAATGGTGCTTTAATAGGAATTGCATTAAAACTGTAGATTGCTTTGGATAATATAGACATTTTAACAATGTTGATTCTTCCCAGCATGAGCATGGTATGTTTTTCCACTTGTTATCATCTTCAGTTGTTTCTTTTTTCAGAGTTTTATAATTCTCTTTATAGAGATCTTTCATGTCCTTTGTTAGGTAAATTTCCAGGTGTTTCATCTTCTTTGGGACTACTGTAAAAGGAATAGAGTCCCTGACTATATTTTCAGCTTGGCTATTGTTGGTAGATATAGAAGGTACTGGTTTATAAGTATTGATTTTGTATCCAGAGATGCTGCTATATTTCTTGATCACTTCTAAGAATTTTGAAGTTGAGTCCCTGGGATTTTCCAAGTATAGGATTATATCATCAGTGAAGAGTGAGAGTTTGATCTCCTCTGACCCTATTGGGATACACTTGATTGCCTTCTCTTGCCTGATTGTGATGGCTAAGACTTCCACTACTATGTTGAATAGCAGTGAAGACAGTGAGGATCCTTGCCTAGTTCCTGAATTGAGTGGAAATATTTTCAATTTTACTCCATTCAATATGATATTGGTTGTGGGTTTGCTATATACAGCCTCTATCAGTTTAAGAAATGACCCATGTAAGCCAATATTCTTAAGTGTTCTATTCATGAAAGGTGCTGAATATTTTCAAAAACTTTTTCTGCATCAATTGAGAGAATCATATGGTCTTCGTTTTATGTGATGTATTATATTTATACATTTATGTATATTGAACTAAACTTTTAGTCCTGGAAAAAAACCAACTTGATCATGGTGTATAATTTTTTAATGTGTTATTGAATTCTGTTTGCTAAGATCTTATTGAATATTTTTCATTGATATTTATTAATGATATTGGTCTATAATTTTCTTTCTTTGTTGGGTCCTTTCCTGGTGTGAGGATAAGGGTGATATTTGCTTCATAGAACGTGTTGGGAAGTATTCCTTCTTTTACTATATTTTGGAAAAAGTTGTATAATACTGGCACTAGTTCCTCTTTAAAGGTTTGGTAGAATTCTGATGTGAAGGCATCAGTCCTGAACTTTTCTTTTTTGGGAGATTTCGTATAGTTGATGCTATTTCAGTGATTGATATAGATCTATTCAAAATTTGTAATTCTTTCTGGTTGAGTCTAGGAAGGTGGAATGCTTCCAGGTATTGGTCCATTTCCTTCAGATTTTCATATTTCTGAGAATAGAGTTTTTTGTACTAATCATTGAGGTAACCATTGAATTTCTGAGGTGTCTATTGTTATTTCTCCTTTATCATTCCTGATTGACAATATTAGAGATTTTACTTTTCTGTTTCAGGTTAGGTTAGCCAAAGATTTTATGGAGAATTTCTCAAGCATTGCAAGAGATACAGAAATTCAGATAGTAGACCATTTCAGAACCCAAGCAATACCCCATCCAAATAAAGCATCTCCGACACAAATTTTGATTAACTTTGCCAGTTAATATGAAGGACAAAATTCTGCAAGCAGCCAGACATAAGAAAAGCATTATCTACAAAGGGAAGAATATCAGAATGACTGCAGATCTCTCAGCCAAAATCGTTCCAGCCAGAAGAGGATGGTTGTTGACCTTCAATCTCCTAAGACAAAACAACTTTCAGCCCAGGATCCTGTATCCAGCTAAACTGAGTTTCATTTGTGATGGAGAAATCAAATACTTTACTAAGATACACATGTTGAAGAAATTTGCCATAACTAAACCAGCTCTCTAGGATGTTCTCAGACCCATCGTCCACAATGATAATGGTCTACCACCAAGGGAAACTCACCTAGAAATTTTTGAACAAAACCCAACTTCCACAATGATGAAAGGATTAAAAATATCTACTGGACATTGGAAAAGCATGACACCTAAAACTAAAACACTACCAGGCTTATCAATTCTCTCAATTAATGTGAATGGTTTAAATTGTCCCCTAAAGAGGCACAAGTTGGCTGACTGGATATAAAAACTCAGACCAGATATTTGCTGTATATAAGAATATCATCTTACTTTAAAGGATAAAAATAGACTCAGGGTGAAGGGATGGTCATCTATAATAAAGGCAAATGGAAATCAGAAAAAAAGCAAAGGTTGAAATTTTTTTTTTTTTTTTTGAGACAGAGTCTCGAGCTTTTGCCCTGGGTAGAGTATTGTGGCATTGCAGCTCTCAGAAACCTCAAACTCTTGGGCTTAAGTGATTCTCTTGCCTCAGCCTATCAAGTAGCTGGGACTATAGGCACCTGCCACAATGCCTAGATTTTTTTTTTGTTGTTACAGTTGTCATTGTTGTATAGCTGGCCCAGGCTGTGTTCAAACCTGCCAGCCTGGGTGTATGTGGCTGGCACCCTACCCACGGGTGCCACCTGGGGGTTGCAATTTTATTTGCAGGTACAATTGGCTTTTAACCAACAAAGATAAGGAAAGATAAAGATGGTCTCTACATATTTGTCAAGGGAAACACCCAACATGAAGAGATTTCAATAATTAACATTTATGCACTCTACCAGAATGCTCCTCAATTTATAAAGGAAACCCTAACAGATATTAACAACTTGATATCTTCCTGCATTATAATAGTGGGAAATTTTAACACCCCTTTGACAGTTTTGGATAGATCCTTCAGGAAGAAATTAACAAAGAAATATTAGACTTAAACTTGACCCTAGAACAAACGGACTTTACAGACCTCTACAAAACATTTCACCCTAATAAACTGAATATACATTCTTCTCATCAGCCCACAGATCATCCTCCAAAGTTGACCACATCAGCCCACAGATCATCCTCCAAAGTTGACCATATCTTAGGACATAAGTCTAATCTCAGCAAATGTAAAAGAATAGAAATTATTCCTTGTATCTTCTCACACCACCACAGAATAAAAGTTGAACTCAAGAGCAACAGGAATCTTCATACTCAAAAAAAGTCATGGAAGCTAAATAATCTTAGCCTGAACAATAGCTGGGTCAAATATGATATTAAAAAGGAAATCACCAAATTTTGGGGACAAAATGATAATGAAGACACAAATTATCAAAATCTGTAGGATACTGCAAGGGCAGTCAGTCCTAAGAGGGAAATTTGTAGCGTTGGAAGCCTTCATCAAGTAAATAGAAAGAGAGAAAGCCAACAACTTAATGGGTCATCTCAAGCAACTGAAAAAGGAAAGAACATTCAAACCCCAAACCCAGCAGAAGAAAAGAAATAACCAAAATTAGGACAGAATTAAATAGAATTGAAAACAAAAGAATCATTCAGAAGATCAATGAAACAAAGTTTTTGAAAGATTAATAAAATTGATAAGTCTTTGGCTAACCTAACTCATTGTGGTTTTAATTTGCATTCCCTGATGATTAGTGGTGTTCAACATTTTTTTTCATATATTTGTTGCAATTTGTCTATTTATTTTCTTATCTTTTGCCCACTTTTTAATGGCTTTTTTTGTTCTTATTTGTTTTAGTTCATTGTAAATTCCTAATATTAGCTCTTTATTACATATTGTTTGCAAATACTTTTTCCCATTCTTCAAGTTATGTACTTACTCTTATTTCCTTTGCTGTGCAGAACCTTTTCATTTAATCAAGCCCTGTTTATTTTTGTTACTGCTGTATTTGTCCTTGGGGTCTTAATCATAAATTCTTTGCCTAGGTCAACAACGAGAAGAGTTTTTTCTATATATTCTTCTAGTTTTATGCCTTACATTTAAGTCTTTTATGCACCTTAAATTAATTGTTGAATATTGTGAAAGGTAGGAGCTTTGTTTCATTCTTCTGCATGTGGCTCTCCAATTTTCCCAATATGATTTGTTTAATAGGGCTTACTTTCCCCACTTTGTGCTATTGTCTCCTTTGTTGAAGATAAGCTGGTTGTAGGTAGATAGTTCATGTCTGTGTCCTCTATTCTGTTCTACTGGATTTTTATTTCTGCTTTTATATCTATACCATGCTGTTTTGGTTACTATAACCTTATAGTGTAATTTGAAGTCTTGTAGTTTGATGCCTCCAGATTTGTTCCTTTCACTCAAAATTGCTTTGGCTATTTGTGCTCCTTTTGGGGTCCAAATGAAGCATAGAATTATCTTTTCTAGATCTGTGACTTATGGTATCGGTAACTAGATGGGAATTACATTGACTTTAAGAATCACTTTGGGCAGTATCAATGTTTTAACTATGTTGATTCTCCCAATCCATGAGTATGAGATATTTCTCTATTTGCTCTGATCTCTATGATTTCTTTCATCAATGTTTCACAGATTTCTTTGTAGAGAGCTCTTATAAAGATCTTTTGCCTCCGTGGTTAAGTGTATTTCTAAGTATTTCATTTTCTTTATGATAATATGAATGGTACTGACTCTATTATTTAACTCCCAATTTACCTTTTATTAGTGTATAAAAATACTACTATTTTGTGTATAATGATTTTGTAACCTGAGACTTTGCTGAAATTATTTATCAATTCTAGCAATCTATGGGAATTTCTAGGTAGACTATCATATCATCTGAAGAAAGCAGTAGTATCACTCCCTCTTTCCTGATTTGTATATGCTTTATTTTTTTTCTCTGTCTCATTGCTCTGGCCAGGACTTCAAGGGCTATGCTGAACAGCAGTGGTGGCACCCTTGTCTTGTTCTAGTTCTTAGAGGAAATTCATTTAACTTTTCCCCATTCAGTATGATTTTGGATGTCAATTTGTTATATATTGCCTTTATAATTTATAGATATGTTCCTCTTATGCCTAGTTTTTTGGGATTTTTATCTGAAAAGCATGCTGGATTTACTCAAGTGCTTTTTGGTATCCATTGATATGATCATATGACCTTTGTTTTTGCTCCTGTTTATGTGGTAAATCACAGTTATTGATTTGTATATGTTACAACAATTTTTGCATCCCTGGGATGAAACACACTTGATTATGATGAATTTTTTTCAATGTGTTATTGAATTCACTTTGCTATTACTTTGTTGATGATCATTGTACCTATATTCATCAACAAAGTATTAGCAAAGGTCTGTAGTTTTGTTTTTGAATACTGTCCTTGCTTTGGTATTAAGGTGATATGGGCTTCATAAAATGAGTTAGGGAGGATTCTCTTTCTCAATGCTTTGGAATAATTTCTGTACTACATCTACCTGTTCTTTGTAGGTGTGAAAGAATTTAGTTGTGAATCCATCTTGTCTAGGGTTTTTTTTTCTTTGACACAGAATCTTACTATGTGTCCCTTGGTAGAGTGCTGTGGTGTCACAGCTCACAGCAACCTTAAACTCTTGGGCTTAAGTGATTCTCTTGCTTCAGCTTCCCAGGTAACTGGGACTACAGATGCCTGCCACAATGCCTGGCTATTCTTTTGTTGTAGTTGTCATTGTTGTTTAGCTGGCCTGGGCCAGGTTCAAACCCTCCAGCCCTGGTATATATTGCCAGTGCCCTAACCACTGACGTATGGGCACCGAGCCTGTTGGGAGATTTTTTATTACTTTGTTATTCTCATTGCTCATTATTGGTCTGTATAGGATTTCTATTTCTTCCTGATTGAGTTTTTGGAGGTTGTGCAATTCTAAAGATTTATCCATTTTCTCCACATGTTCTGGTTTATGTGCATAGAGATGATCATAGTATTTATGAATGATATTTTTTATTTCTATGATATCATTTAGAATATCTACTTTTACATTCTTATTGAGTTTATTTGATTCTTTTCTATTTCTGATTAAGTCTTAGCTAGAAGTCTATCAATATTGTTTATCTTTTCAAAGCGCCAGCTTTTTGTTTTGTTGAACCTTTGTATTTTTTTGTTTGTTTTGGTTCTAATTTGTTTAGTTCTTTTCTGAGCTTTGTTGTTTATTTTTGTTCGCTGGCTTTGAGTTTAGTTTAGTCTTCCTTTTCCAGTTCTTTGAGATGTGACACAAGACTGTTAATTTGTGATATATCTTTTTGATGTAGGTATTTAAGACTATGAATTTTCCTTTTAGGACTCCTTTTCCTATATCCCACAGATCTTGATATGTTGTGCCCCCCCTTCTTCATTCACTTTGAGAAAACTTTCAATTTCCAGCTTAATTTAATCACTAACTTAAGAACCATTCAGTAGTAGTTTGTTTAATTTACATGATTTTGGTAGATCTGAGTGTTTCTCTTGGAATTGACTTCTATTTTTATTATTATGCTTTGGTCTGAGAAGATTCATGGTATAAGTTAAATTTTTTGAAACATGTTTTATGGCCTCAGATATGATCATTCTTGGTGAATACCCCCATGTGCTGATGAGAATAATGTATATTCTGTAGTTTGGGGGTAGAATGTTCTGTATTTTTCTGTTAGATCCATTTGTTCCAGTATTCTATTTACATCCAGTATTTTTAAAATTTATATTCTGCTTCAATTATCTGTCTAAATCTGTCAGTGGGGTGTTGGAGGCCCAATAATAATGATGTTACTATTTGTATCTTTGCTTAGATTTGCTTTATGAATCCTATGTTAGGTGCATATATATTTCAGATTGGTATGTCTACTTTTTGAATTGCTTCCTTTATCATTATATAATGATCATCTTTGTTTGACCATTGTGGACTTAGTCTATTTTATCTGTTTAAGAATGGCTATACCCACTCTCTTTCCATTTCCATTTGTGTGGAAGATTTTTTCCATCCCTTCATCTAGTCTGTGTGATTTCTCTTAGATTAGAAATGTTTCTAAGTTAGAAATACTTGAGTCATGTTCTTTTATCCATACAACTAGTCTATGTCTTTTGAATAAGGCATTCAGACCATTCATGTTTATTGTTTGTATTCATAAGTGAGATACTATTCATCATACTGGGTGATATCTTGTTTTGTGCTACTGTTTTATTAGACCTGTGAATTTTAACTTTTGCAATTGAAGAGGGTTCTGTGACTAGGAGCCAAGCACCCTCTCCCCAATAGGGGATTTGAGCAGAATAAGTACCAAAGATACCTCAGATGTCATCTGAGAAGACCTGCAGGTACTTTGTGGGATCTGGGCAATGAAAGAGCCCCAACCACCTGGATGCCCTGGCCTCACAACTCCTCCCTTATGAGTCCCAAGCTGCCTATTATCCCATGTGTCTCTCCCTCCACAGTTCCCCTAATGCGGTCCAATCCCACAGCCTCGGCTAAAATCTCCTTGTAGTTTTGATAACAATTATGTGTCCTTGTCTAGGATAGCATTGCTCATGTTTTTTTTTGGCTGTGACAAGGAAAGGCCCATAATCTCCCTTAGTAGCTACCTGGTCATATTTGTTGGAAGGTGGCTTTGAAGTCTGCCACCTGCTCCCTTGATACTGGTCTCCAATGCATTGGTGATTGCCTCCTGATTGCTTCTGAAGAAAGGACCCCTGGATTTTGATATTTCCATCCTTCCAGATGGGTGAGTGCTATTTGAAGATACTCCGCACTGGGGGACTCTGCTCTCAATTTAGAGGAATTTGAGGGAATTCCTATTAGTTTTGAGGTGGATAAGCTCCCAACCATTTGTTAGAGTGAGAAAAAACCTGTTTGCTATAGTACTAGGGTTTATTAGGTTTATTAGTGAAACTTCAGTTCATTTGTTTGGAACATCTTGAATTTTTCTTTATGTTGAGTATTTAAATATGGAGTCTGTTAAGCACTACATCTCTATTTTATTTTTGCTTACTTTAAATTCATTGTTAATGGTGTTATAAGTGCAGTCTAAGGCCTGGAAGGATGCAAGACACCTCTGATGGTGGCTTCTTTTGCAGCAGATAGTAAGTTCTAGAAGGTTAAAAGTCACTTCCATCTCAAAGTCTGGGAGATTAGAAGACAGCTCTCTCCTAAGTTCTAGGAGATTGAAAGACATCTCCATCCATGGAGGAACCTAGCCAAGACACAGAGATACCCATTATTAGAGAAAAAGAAACAGAAATATAATGTATATTTTCATGGGACTTCAGAGGATTTCATGACTAGAGCTCTGAGATAAAAACTCTTGAAACTTTGCATGTATGCAAATATTTAGATAAATTTTGTGTTCATGCATATACATTTTATGTTATGACTACATGGTATCAAAATTGTCTTCTACATAAAAGGAGCTCTCATCAATTAAATAAGCCTCAATGCTTTTCAATTCATGTAGATCTAGTATTATTTTATAAAAAAAAACAGTTTTTAGAAACAGTTGATAAAATAGCAATAAAAATGTCTTCAAAATTGTCAGTACTCATTTTTGCCTGAGTTTACTGTTCATTTTTATATTTGAAGGTGTCAGCATTAACACAAAGGTTATAAAACTAAAATCTCACCCACCCCCCAAAATTATCTGTGGTTGTATGATTTTTAATAAGTAAAATTAACCTAATGTTTTTGGCTTAATAAAGCAGCAAAGTCTCCTGAGTTATTGGTAGAAATATCCATGGGTTTAACTTTAAGGTTGTTATTCAGATAAAAATGTAGATATACTTAAACAAAAGTAAGTGTCAGCAATTAGGATAAATAAAACTCTAAGTGAATGATAGCACAAGAACAAAAACTTAACAAAACCTCAAACCTAAAAGTTTATGAAGATATTTTTGTTTTGGTGTCTTAATTCTAAATGGAGTTGCTTCCATTGATTTTAGTGTTTGCAGAAAGTCAAAATCTCTTCTGATTTACTCTTTCTTAGTCCTGGTTGCAAGCTAGTCTGTCATATGTACCTTGTATTGCCATAGCAAAGAGCTTTGCTGAGAAAAAAAATAGGGTAGGATCCTTCATCTATTAATTTTTGCGTAGTAATTTATTTCAAAATGAACAAAATTGGTTATTTTTAGAATCCAAAAAGAATCTCAAAACAGTATTATTCTTTGAAAATTTTATACATAAATTAATTCATATTTATGTAGATATCTTGCTCCCATATATAAAAATGACTTTGTGCCGTTTTTTGAGATGCTAAAGATTGATTTTAGAGGTTTATTCAGTCTGTAGTCAGGTGATGTCATGCCAATAAATTTTATTCTGGGATATCAGTATTTTAAAGAGATCAAATTAGTTAACATATTTAAACAGGATGTGTTCTAAAATGTTTACAGTATTTATGGAATTTAAGGATGTTGCATTGTTGAGAATAGCAAGTCTTACTAAAATACTTAATGTGTGTTATTTTGGTAGGTTTTTAAATTTTAAAATTAATACTCAAAACTATATTTTGTGATTGTTTCATGGACTATGTTTTAACATCATTCCCTCTTTCCAATTTTGTTTATAAAAATATGTTGTTATTAAATTTGTTTAGGCATTATATGTCTATGTTGCATGCACAGTTGATCACATTGCTTATATATCTAATAGTCATGAGCTGTTATCAGAATGAGTAAGCAAACTGCTAACATAAATTAGGTAAATATAATGAGATAAATGTAATAAATTTGCAAGAGGTTTTCTATAATCTCCTTCTTTTGAAACTTCTCAGGTTTATATCCCAGAAGTTCAATTTTTGCTGTGTTTTACTGCTGTTCTTCCCCTTGAGAAGGCCTGAGATGAAAATCCTCTCCTTCACCCTTTTCATTGGCTACTCTAAATTTTTTTCCCCCCTTTAGTGCTAAGTGTGCTGTTAAGGTCAGATGCTGAAATGTTCACATTAAAGGTCAGATCAGCAATATTTTGCCTTAGCTTCTTGATGTGTCTGAATTGTTCAACATTGTCAACAACTCTTCCTATGCTATTACTAAGAGTTGTATACTTCTTTTCTCAAGGTATTAGTTATCTAGTTTCTTGTTTTCTTTATAATATAGTGTTCACTCCTAATCTTGGACATAAATTTTACATTTGATAAATTCTTGGACTCTTTTCATGAGGTTTAACTTCCAAGTTGTCTGAATGAGTTTCCCCTTTAAAAAATAACAACAATTGCACAAAAGAATGTTTCTCTTTATGTTTTAGGAACTGGCCTAAGAACAAAGAGTTTATGCTTTATCAAGATAATTCCTGTGCTTTTCTTATTAGGTGGTTTTGATTACTAAGAAAAACTGAGGTTTAAAAAGTTTAGATTTTTCTGCATTGTCTTTAAAGCCTTCTGATTCTTCTTGGTTAAGCAAATTATTATTACTTTACAATAAACTGGGATTCTGATTTGATTAAATGTCTTGAGCCTTTTAACATCTTTGACAAATGCCTACATAATTTAGATAATTTGAATATTTTGCTATCTGTAAGCTTCTGTTTTCCTTTTACCTTCAAAACTAGACAGGAATTATAATCCTTTTGCTTAAGAGGTTGTTTGTTCATTCTGATTCAAAAGTCTCTAAGTTCTTAGCTCAACTGATTTTAACAAATGCTTATGTTCTGTCTGGTAAATTCCTATTAGTCTAACAGTAGTTCAACGCTTCACTTAAAAGATAAGTTTATTTTGTAACCTTACTTTTGTCATTTTCTTTTTTGTTTTTTGTTCTTTTGGTTCTTATGTTGCTTAAAAGTCTTTAAAGTGTCAATAAATGCCTATCCACTTCCATTTCCATCTGGCCTAGGACATTGAATTGGCTATAAACCTCTTTTATTTTAATTTTTTTGCGATAGAGTCAAACTCTGTTGCCCAGGTTAGAGAGCAATGGCCTCTTCATAGCTGACAGCAACCCCAAGCTCCTAGGCTCAAATGATTCTCATGTCTCAGAATCCCAGTTACTGAGACTACAGACATAAGCTAGTAGGCCTAGTTAAATTTTATTTATTTATTTTTTTCTTAGAGATGGGTCTCACTCTTGTACAGGCTGGTCTTAAACTCCTGGCCATACATCTTTTGATTTTAAGTCCTGTGGCCACAGGCTCCTACAAAGAGATAGGATGGTTCTGGGGCAGGCTGCCACACTACTCTAGCATTAATAAGACAAAATAAACATTTAGCCATTTTGCTACCTCTGGAAAATCTTGACTAAAAGGGGGGAAATGTAAGCTAAAATTAAATCCTGGGCACTAGCCCTTGCTGACTAAATATACTCCCTCTTAGCCAAGAAGATCCCCCGATAACCTTTAAAACTGAGTTCCTGGCAATGAGGGGAAGAGAAGTGGGACACATCTCATTTTACCCTCATTTGGCCTGTTAAAAGTTTAAAAAAACTTGGAATTCAGGAATAACAATTGGTTCAGGATCTAAGGACAATGAGCCAAATACTGGAGAATATTCTTCCTATGACATCTAATCCTCGCAACCTCCTTTTCACTTCACCGGGAAATTTTGCCTGATATTAAGTAATAGATTTAAAAGATACTTTCTTTTGTATTCTTTTTGCTCCTAAATCTGAAGTTCTATTTGCTTTTGAATGGGAAGTCTTAAAATCTAAAGCCAAATGCCAGTACTACTGAACTGTTCTTCTTCAGGGGGCTAAAAAATAACTCCCCAAATGTCTTCAGAGATTTGAGGGAAATAGTTTTAGGCAAAGGGATGATTTTATGGTAAGAAACAATACACTCATAACCAGTGAGACTGAAGCTGCATTAATTAATTAATTAATTGAATTAAATTCACTGGCCTAATAAAACATCTCAGAAAAAATCTCAGCTCTCCCTTCCCACAGTCAGATAATTGTCCCTTGAAACGTGGAAACTTCTTCCAGATTGGAGAGCGGTAGTAAATCGAATAGCAGCCCATACTACTCACAAGCAGTTGCCAGGATGTTTGGGTATGGCTGAGTTGTGCTAGATTTAGGATTCTTAACTTCAGGCTGGTAGTAAAACGCCTCTATGAAGCCTTAAAAGGGTAGGAGAAGAATACTTGGACTGAGAAATGCTATGAGACCTTCTCAACTATAGAAGAAAAAGTAATGACCACCCTCACATTGAGCTCTCTGGAGTTATATTATCTTTCTGATTTATTCACTCAATAAAGGCAAGGAATTGGACTTGGCTTATTGACACAAACTTTGGGGAGAGGGGTCATAAGCAAGCTGTACCTTATTTCTCTGAGCAATTGGATGTGATAACAAATAGCACAGCTTACTTGTCTGAGAGCAACTATCACAGTAGTTGCTATGTACGAAATTTTACAAGAAGCTGAAAAGTTTATTTTTGGGCACCTGGTGACTTTCTACACCATGCATTATGTATTACCCCTACTAGAAAAAAAGGAGGCTTTTGGTTGCCAACAAGTGGCCAAATGGGTAAATATCAGGCTACTTTGTTAGAAAATTCTAGTATAACTCGGAAGGTGGTGTCTACCTTAACTCCAGTCACCTTGCTGCCTATGAGCTCTCACTCCTCATTCTGGGATTACATTTAGATTATTGACCAAGTATACTGTAGTCTCCAGGATTTGACTGATCAGCCCCTGTCAGACCTGGATGAGGAACTCTTTATAGATCCAAGAAGTTTTATGGAACAAGTATGAAGCAAAGCTGGGTATGCTGTGGTTACTGGCCTGAAGGCAACTGAGAAACAAGCCCAACTCCTTGAGATGTCTGAAAACGTACACCCTGGATGTCAGCTTCTCTCAGGGGATTTTCTGTTTCTTTCTTTTTCTTTTTGTCCTGGCAAGACAATCCTTTGTGGTTAATATCTCGAATCTATTGCTTTTTCTACTAACCTATCTCACTGCTGAATTAGCTACCTATAATTAGTTTTCATGAACAAGTAGGGAAATTTTAGGGTGGAAGTTTCATTTGGAAAACACTGGGCCAATATTTTTCAGGATAGGTACCTGTTTTGATACACTTTTACTACCTTGGTGGGTAGAGGGTGGCCACTCAACAACATGCACTAAAATGCTTCCATTATAAACCCAACATTTTTACCCTGCCTCGTACCCCATCTACATCCCATTTCAGCAGGGAGCAGTCAGATAGCTCCACATCCTGACTCTCCAAGACTGAGAAATGAAGGAAAAAGAAGGAAATTATAACTGGCTCTATGAACAAGTATCAGTGACGTCTCTCTATATATTTTTACAATCCTCTTCCTTAATTGACTCCTTGATCTTTTGATTTGCTTTCCAGAAATGGTGGATTTTCTGTAAGACAAAAGAGCTAAGACTGACACCAAGATTCATCATTCCCCTCAACTCGCACCCAATGCACATAACCCCTTGTTAGTTACACTGCTACCTTCCCCAGGTATGTGACCTCTCCTTTAAAAGCCCGTGATCTTTGTTAGCTGGAGAGATAGATTGAGGCAATTCTCCCTACAAGACATCTATCACATTAAAAAAATGCCTTTCTTCCTTGGCAATCCTTGTTGTCTTGATAATTGGATCTTTGTGCAGTGAGCAAGTGGACCTAGGCCAAAATCCCTTTGCAGTTTTGATAGCACTATCAGTGTCAGTTTCCTGGACTTGATGCCGTGTAACAATTTTTGGCAAGAAAACTGAGTCAAGAGTAAATGGAAAATGCTGATTGCAGATAATATCTTTGCAGCTTCCCATGAATTTGCAATTAATTTTTTAAAAAGTTAACAATTGAAAAAAAAACCTAGGTAAAAACTATGTTTCTTCTATTGAAAGAGATGGGATCAGAAATTATGTTTGGGGAATAAAATGAATAATTAGTACCAGAATAGTCTGGTCACCTTAATATAGTAAGTGTTACTTACTATATGCTAGAGCTGGTGGTAATGAGTGACGAGGACAAAAAAATGAGTCCTTGGGGCAGCACTTGTGGCTCAAAAGTGTAGGGTGCTGGCCCCATATGCTGGGGTGGTGGGTTCAAACCCAGCCCTGGCCAAAAAAAAATGGGTCTTTGCTAAGAGAAATCGGGGAAGGTAATATAGAGAAATATAAAAGCAACTAGAATGCTAAGTGAGAGCAATTACTATAGCTACCAATTGCTATAGCTGTCTTAAAGGCTTCCTGTTACAAAATTGCCCTAATTTAGTTAAAAACACATAGATCATATCTGCCAATGGTGTTTTAAAACTACTTTATTGAGGTATGATTGACAGACAAAAAACTGCCCATAAAGCTAAATAATTGTGGGGATAAGTATACACCTGTATAACCATTACCACTATCAAGGCCATAACTTATCCATTACCTCTGAACGTTTTCTCCCAGCTCCTCTATTACCACTATTGCTGTTTGTTTTCTGGTAAGAACACTTAACATAAGATCTTAGCAAATTTTAATAATACTATTTATATGTGTGTGTGTGTATATATATATGCATGTACACATATGTGCGTGTGTATATATGTGTGTATATATATATTTGCTATAGGTACTTTGCTGCATACTAAATCTCATAACTAAAACTTTGTACCCTTTGACCATCACCTACCCATTTCTCCCCATACCCAGCTCCTGCACCCACCATTTTCCTCTCTATTTCCATAAGTTTGATTAGATTCCACATATAAGTGAGAACATAGATTGTTCATTTTTCTCTATCTGGTTCTTTCATTTAACATGTTGTCAAAGTTCATCCACATTTTCTCAAATGGCAAGATTTTCTTCCTTTGTAAGGTTAAATACTATTTAATTCTATGTATAGACACCAAATTTTCATTTTATTTTTAAATTTTTAGAGACAGGGTCTCACTCTGTCTCCCAGGCTGGAGTGTAGTAGGGCAGTAACAGTTTACTGCAACCTTGAACTCCTAGGCTCAAGCGATTCTTCTACCTCCACCTCCCCAGTACCTGGGACTATAGGTGTGCACTACTGTGCTCAGCTAATTGTTGTTGTTTTTTTCTAGAGGTGAGGTCTAACCATATTGCCCAGGCTAGTCTCAAAGTTCTGGACTTGAGCAACATATTTTCTTTATTCATTCATCTTTGAACATGTTTTTGTGAATAATGCTGAAATAAACACAGGATAGGTCTTGATTCTAATTTCATTTTCTTTGGATATGTACTCAGAAATGGGATTGTTGCATCATATGGTAGCTCTGTTTTTAATTTATTGAGGAAACTTCAAACTGCTTTTCATAACAGCTATTCCAACTTACATTCCCATTAATGGTGTTCAAGGATTCCCTTTCCTCTATGTCTTTGCCAATGCTTATTTTTTTGTGTTTTGTTTTCCAAAAATAACAATTCCAACAGGTGTGAGGTGATAGTTCATTGTGGTTTTGATTTGCATTTCTAAAAAAAATAGAATAAATCAACAAAACGGGGAGTTTTTTTGTTGAAAATATAA
Organism: Galagoides demidoff; assembly: GCA_963574575.1. Lineage (NCBI taxonomy): Eukaryota > Metazoa > Chordata > Mammalia > Primates > Galagidae > Galagoides > Galagoides demidoff. The sequence goes on along the minus strand of CAUYQV010086771.1, from coordinate 10,859 downwards.
ACAAAATTGAGTAATATTTAGGTACACTAACAAAATAAGAGAGAAGATCCCCTCAAAGTAAAATTATAAATGAAAGATGAGACACTACAAATAATACCACAGGAATACAAAGGTTTGTCAAAGTTTGCTGTGAATGATCATACACCAAAGAATCAGGGAGCCCAAAAGAAGTGAATGCATTCCTAGCAACATATAAGCCCCTAAGACTGAACCACAAAGAAATAGACAATCTGAGAAGCCCCATAATGAGTAATCAAAATCCAAAGTAATCAAATCAGTAATGAAAAATCTTCCAACATGGGAAAGCCAAGGACCAGGAGTCTTCACTGATGAAGACTTCCCCCAGTTTTCTCTTATTTATTGGTAATAGTTACAGGCAGTCATTATCTGTCTACATTAGTCCCTTCAGCCAGAAAGGCAGAACCATTAGGAAATACATATTGAGAAATTTATTGCAATAAATTGGCTTGTGTGGGAATCACTAGACAATGCCAAAATGCATAGGGTGAGTCATCAGGTTGGGCAGGCTGTAACTCATAAAATGAAGCTGTTGTCCATAGGCAGAATTGCTTCTTTTCAGAATAGCCTTGGCCCACCTTTTAAGGTCTTTCAACTGATCCAATCAGTCCAGATTATCTAATTTCCTTTGCTAAAAGTCAATTGATTATGGGCTTTAAGTAGATCTAGAAAATATCTTCATAGCAGCATCTCGATCTGAATTTGAATAACTGGAGGAAGCAGAGCCAAATTGACACCTTGGAAGCACCATCCGCTTGTCAGTTTGGCACCTATACATATATCCCTAAAGAGTACTTAAACTCTACATAAAGGTAGCAACACAGTTATACTTTCACCTAACATAATTATTCTGTTTACAAATCCTGGAAAAGGATTCAAAGTCCCTAAGTGATATTTACTCTTTTTAAGTATCCTACAACTTATTGTGATGTAAAAGTAACTAGTGAATAAAAGAAAAATATAGTTAATGTATATTCAAAGGTACTCAAAATAAAATAAGGGGGAAATACTTATAAATATTACAGTCCTTATTTCATAACGCCACATGATTATAGCTGGTACTTATAACTGTTTTCTTCCACTACTTGTTCCATATTCCCTTTGTCCTCAGCTGGTCATAGTCCTTTGCTTGCTGAGTAGTCTAAACCTTGCCTGAATTGGGTTACAGTTTTCCACTGGCTTTAATTATAGGACAGGAGAGACACCAGGAAAGATCTCTTGTATTTTAAAAAGCCTATTCTTTCTTCATTGTGTAGAAATAGCCTAATAGCCCCTTAATAATCAGGATCTATAACACCAGAAGTAGAGCAACTTCCCCTTTACTGGTTAGGGAAGAAGAACAAGGAACCCAAAGAGCTCAAGTAGCAACCTCAACATCCACTTCAGTATAATCATTGTTCTGTCTGCTAGTAAAAGTCCCTTCGGAGCTAAAATATCTAGACCAGCTGAGCTTACAGTTGAAAAGGCCAAAGTCAAAAGTTGTGCTGATGAATCACTAAGGGGAAAGAATTACTCTCATTTCCACCCCTTAATTCCTGGACCCATGAATATTGGCTGTGGGAGAAACAGCACCACGTGCTGGGTGCTGATTCAGAGCACACGCATACCACATCATGGAGGAAATTGTCCCAATCCTGCCTCCTGAAAGATATATTTCCTGACACTATATCTTAGTCTTCAAAAGACCATTTAGCATTTATCAATATGATTTGGAACATGATGAAGATTAGTGAATCTATGAGCATTAGCCCATTGCTGCGTTTAATTGCTATGAAGCAAGTTTCATGAGCAATTCTATGATGGTGCATTAAGATGTTCCATAAGTTGATAGGAGCTAGTTTTGCCAGAAGCATTCAATACAGGCAAAGGAAGTCCATATTCAGTCTAAGTGTTTATTCTAGTAAGAACAAATCACCTTCCACATAGGAGCAATTTGCTGTAATCCATGAGCCATCATGTGACTCTCTGATGGAACATCTTGGGTAGTCTTTTCATATGGGGCTCAATGTTGGTCTCTGCTGCTGGTGGAGTGTAGACTCAGAAGTTGGTGTAGCTTGGTCAGCCTTACTAAGTTTAACTCCACATTTCTAAGCCTATGCACGATATTTGTTCCTGTCTGTAGTCACTTTGTTCATGACCCCATCAGGCAGTAACAGGAGTGGCTGGAAAGAAGCAGGACTCACGTGTGCTCACGATTTATCCTGTTCGCTTGATTATTAAAGTCCTTGTCTGCTGGCATCATCTATTGCTGAGGATTTATGAGACACAAATACGTTGAGTTACTTTGCTCATTCTCAAATACACCTACCTTTCTCAACCTCCCTGTTTACCAGTTCTTCCAGTTATGTTTCTTCCAAGTCCCTGACCATGTTCACACCATCAGCTTCAAGCCTGATGGAGGACAGAGAGTCAGATGTCTGACAATTTTTTGTTTTAAAGAAAGTGAGCAACTAGGTTAACTTCTCTAATTTTCCTCTTTATTCAGGGATGTCCTAGAAAACAGCTATGGTGAACAGCTATCTACACTGAGCTGGTGCTGCATATTATATGGACTCATCTGTATACCAGGCCAGAGTTTTCTCTTTCTCAAATGATATGGCCCTAGGTATGGACTGAGATAGGGAAGGTAATATAGCACTAACAGGGCCATGGGCATTTGGGCCACTTCTTCATGCTACTCACTGTATCTTTAAAAACCCACCTCATATACACCACTCCCATTGGATAACATCGTGACTTAGTGCGTTAGCACCCAGTTCATGATGGGTGGCTTACACATGATAACTTGCTGGTCCATGATGAAGGTTCAGTCTCTATTTAGGCCCAGCAGCAAACCAAAATTGTTTCTCCAAAGTAGGGTCATTATCTAGAGAGACCAGCAGAGTTTTGCTCCAAAATCATAAGGCTCTGTGCTGTGAATCACTTAGAGGAGCAGGTCCAAACTCCAAACAGCATCCCTCTCTGCCATTGACACATCAAACACCATCAGACCTTCTGTATTAGTTTGGTGGTAACACATGGCTTTAGTGTCAGAGCAGCTTGCACAGGAGGCTGGATCCCATTGCAGAGCTCTCTCTTGATCTTTATCTTAAAACTTGCTGCTTCTGAGGTCATTCAATAAATGGGCTACTTAGTACATCCAAAGAGCAATGCCCACCTCCGGAGTTAAAGAGGTCTGCATCATGCCTTTTTGGGGGGAGGAGGGGAATTATAAAAGAACCATACACCAGAACTTAGTCTTCATCAGAAAAGGGATACTTTGACCTGCCCTTCACCATTAGACTTGTAGAAACTTAGCTGAAGTGAAAGTCCTGCAAATTATGTGGGATAGATTTCTCACAAGTGAGAAATGCAAGTGTCTAGAACAATAGCTACTTTCTGTTTACTAGTGTAATTGAACATTGTCAGTGTAATGGAACAGTGTATTCCCTGTGGAAAGGAAAAGCAATCAAGGTCCTTGCAAACTAAATGATGATATAGGACTGATGAATTGATATGCCCCTTAAGTAGGACAGTGGGACTTTTACAACTGGAAGGAAACCGCTTCTAGTGGTGTTTACTAACATACATAGCAAAACCGATCATTTTTCAGCTGAATAGCTGCGTCTCAAATACGAGAAGATATGGTAATTTGCTCAAGAAATGAAGCCACATCTAGAACAGCAGCTGCAATTGAAACCACCACCTGATTAAGTTTACAATAACCCATCGTCATCTCCAAGAGTCATCTGTTGTTGGCATAGGCCAAATAGATAAGTAAAATGGGGACCTGGTGGAAGTCACTATGCCTGCATCTTTTATGTCCCCCAGGATTGCAGTATTGCATTTGGTTTACTATTTTCTAGGTACTAATAGTGGCTTCCACTTGATCTTTCCTGCCATACTAGCCCTGATTTCACAAGTCAGAGAACCAATGTGGCTATTCTGCCACATTCTGAATATGCCCACTACAATCATAGTTCTGGAACTGGTGAAATAACCACAGGATAGGTTTGGATAGGCACTGGACCCACTGTGAGGCAAACCTGAGCTAAAATTCTACTGATCATCTGACCTTTGTAAGCCAGAATTGAAAAATTTGATGTCCGAACATGAAGACCAAAGTAACCCTGGGCATGGCTGGCTGTGCCACAGCATTCCAGGGGAATACAATCCTGGGCAGATGGGGCCTTCTGATATGCTCGTGAATGTCTGCTGCAATTTCTGTGACCTTAGAGCTGCAGGACTTGACACCAATTTACCCTTTACAAAATAATGATGAGGCCACACTCTTGTGACACTCCTTTATTGCACTGATACTTATAGACAACACTCAGTATGAAGATTGCTATTAAATATTAAACTCAATAAGCATTGTAAAAAGTACAGCAGACACAATACACATATAACTAAAGATACACAAATAATGATGTGAATGCTGAGTATAATGAGTCCTCCAGGAAGTGTCGTCTTTGAAATTAACTTTCATTGCCCGCTCCTAAATTTCTCAGCACTTGTTAGAGAAGCATATCATGCCAGTTACCTTAAAAGACAAATCTATGAATTAAAAAAAGAAAAGGCTGCAAGAAGTATCCCAATCATTTAATTTTGATTGTGTTAGGATATATATATTGGCTTCCTTTTTGTCCTACTTTCAATGTTATACTGCATTTTCCTTATTATTTTAATATTATATTCCATATTAGTTTTGTCATAAGGTGAGGTCAAACTTTTGAAATATATTTTTCTTTCATTTACTAAGTCACATTCATTATATAATTTCCGGAAAAATTTGGTTAAATTGAAAGATAACTTTTTGCTCATTAGACAAAATTATTCTGAATAATAATTTAATAATAATTTCATAGAAGGCATTATTCTGAAATGTCCCTAACTTTGCACACCTCTATACTGTTAGATCTCAAGTTTTATGAATTATTGAGTAAGGACTCAATGTCTCCTGGGCTCCCCTCCAGATGCAATCCTTAGCTTTTTCCATCCTGTTCTGTGCTTTGGGAGGCTGCCCACACTGGACTACATCAATGAGCCTCCTCATCCGATGGCTTTTAGGGCATGTTGGCAAGCAGGGGGTCCTGGCAGGAGATTAGGAAAGTGGCAAAAGGAAAGTGCTATTGGGATTATTTCCCCTGGATATAACACCCACAGTTTCCACTGGACAGCTTTAAAACAAAAACCAAAAAACACAGGTCTGTATTTTGGTTCTAATAACTCCTCTTCTCTTTGGCCATTAATTTTAGTAATTGTTAGTAAGTGATCAAGGTTTAATTGGCACTGGAGTTCTGCAGGATCCCCTGGTGTATTTATTCACTCCTGCCAGTCATTTCATACAAAAGATAATATACGAAATAATATTCCAGTTACCAAAAAGCCATATATTTTGGGATCTCGAACTAATATAGTTGTTGATGGTAGGTATGGCTTTAGGAGGCTGCTGCTCCTACTAAGAATCTAGTTTGTGTTTCTTTCATATGTGAAGTGTGCATAAATGACCTTCTGGCTGGGAGAGGGAAGACTTGTAATCCATGTCATGTATTAGATTCACAAATATTCACATAAACATTGGTGGCAACATAGGATAACAAAGATAGAAGGAGAGATGGAGAGATCATGGAGAGATCAAATAGCTGGATAATTTAGTTGTTAGGAAAACTATAATGAGTATTAATAGAGTGTGTATATTAGCTTTTTATAAATGTTCTACAGAGCCTACGGAAGAATAAAGGGAATGAAGGGCTCTGAAATTTCTACCCCAAATAGAAGTGGAAAATGAGAAAGCCTTGATGAAAATTTTGAACAAATCCTTTATCTCTCAGAGTAGATAAGCTAAGGACAAGTATCAGGATGGGATTGATTGTAAAGTCACGATTGCAATGTCAATGAGATACTCAACTCAGTCGGCTCTCATGGCAGGAAAGAGGCACTGCCGGGGAAGGAATGGTACCCCGGGAAACAGGATGGGAAAATTGTGGCTGACACAAGGCTAAGAACAAATTTCCCCAAATCTCCGTTGTTTTTTGTTTTGCAATGCTACGGCTTTACTCAGCACAGGGAAATATATAACCTGTTTTTGTCAAATTGAACTTTTGGTCACTGCTATCCATTTTAATCTCATATGGAACATGTCTAATTATAAAGTTTTTCCTGTGTCTGAGTGTCAGTGTATGAGAGCACACAGCAGGCCAAGCTCCTTACCTCTGAGAAACTCTTCATTACTCAGGTTTTTCAGTGGGTTTGCAGCAGGCAGGATTCTAGGGTGGTCCCGGAGGTCTTCACCCCATGGTGCACACATTCTGTACCTGCTGGCCTCTTAAATGTCGGCAAGCCTGTGGAGATGAGCTGACCTCACCCCATTATGGGTTATTATGTGCAGGGATTTTTGTAGTTCCTAAACCAGTTTAGTAATCAGAATGGAGGTTATCCAATCAGGGTCTGCTCTAGTCTGCTAACATCTTAAAAGGGGGAGTAGAGTTTGAAAATGTAAGGAGCTAGAGAGATGCTCTCTCCACAACCTCAAAGGACAAAGCAAATAGCAATTTTTTAAATTGCTCTAGGAGGAAATCAGAGGCAGTCACCTTCAGGATCTGAAAGACTCAGCACCACATCTGCAAGGAACTGAATTCTGCCAATAACTGAAGTGAGCGTGAAAGAAACTCACATTCCAAATGAGCTTGCAGTCCAGCTTGATTTCAGCTTCCTGTGACTTTGCCCAGAGAACCCAACAGAGGTGTGCCTGGACTTGTAACCTACAGAACTGGGGGTTAATAGATGCATGTGGTTTTTCTTCAGTCACTAGGTTTGTGGTTGTTTATTATGTAGCAATAGAAAACCAATTCAGTGCCTCTGAAAACCTGCCATTACTCTGGAAAATGATACAGGACGACCATTAGGAAATCTATTTTGAGTTAATATGACGTCTTTTCTCACTGTAGGTAACTAAGACTGAAAAATACACCCACAGACACTTCTTTTTATTTATAGATGTTAGAATTTAGAAGGCTCTTAGATATTATCAAATATAGCCTCCTTTATTTTAAGGAAAAATGGGTCCCAAATGGATATAATTATTAAGTAGTTTATCTCAATTTACACACCTGAGTAGTGGCCAAGGTAAGACTTGAGTCAGAGTCTTGGTTACAAGTTTGATTCTCTCCTACTAAACACTTAGGAATTAGTGAGAATAAGAGAATGACTGCTATGGACGCTGTGATGGGATGCCCAGATCCTTTGTACAAATAAAGGTTTTATTTCTCTAGCTGTGATAAACACTTCCAGCAGACAGTCCTCTGCTGTCAGCCCTCTCCAGAAAAAGGCCTGGCTGGAGAGACCCACCTTGCCTTGTGTTAGACTCCCTTCCCAGGGAGTGTGTAAGCCAAACATGAAATTTGGCTTCCTCCCACAACTTCAGACAATTCTGAAAGCCATACCAATTTTAGAATTCTCCATAGGATCATCTGTGTCCTTCACTGAGACTACACAAGCCCAAATTCTCTGTCCAATTTTGTTTCCTCCTTTTTCATGTGCTTATATCAACAATACTCCCTGATAAATGCTAATCTCTATTTCAGAGTGGGCTTCCCAGGGAAACAGCTTATGAAAGGGATAGATAAAACGTCATGTCTGTTTTACTGATAATGTGTGAATTCAATGAAATAATGCATTTTAAACCACTTTACTTTCAAGAAAAATGTAATATGTGAATCTAGTTGTTATTTATTCATAATATTATAATCTTATAAATTATAATTCAAGATGTAAATATGGAATTAACATTGCATAGGGTTTACAGCAGGGTGGTAGGGATGGAGTCATATTTGTGTTAGTACCTTCAAAATAAGGCTCCATCACTTCATTACTCCAGAGTTATTTAAATCACACTTACTGAGAAAACTAATAACTTCATCAAAAATTTGAATTGAGAGCCTATTATATTCCAGGCATTAAGAAAATCTACTGTCCTCATGAAAAATATATTTTCCCGATGAGGAATAGATAGGGTAACCATAATCTGGCTATATGTCTGACTTACACCTGTGGTCTCCGCATCCCACATCTGTTAACATTTCTTTTTACTTTTTGGTATTTTTTTATTTTTTATTTTTTTTATTAAATGATAACTATGTACATTATTGCAACTCTGGGGTACAGTGTGGTGTTTTTCACATACAATTTGAAGTATTTTCATCAAATGGGTTAACATAGCCTTCATGTCATTTCTTAGTTATTGAGTTAAGACATTCATATTCTACTCTTAGAAAGATTCACTTGTACCCTTGTAAGATAAACCATAGAAGTGATCCCTCCAATCACCCTCCTTCCACCCATTCACCTCCCCCCTCAGTCTCCCCCCTCCCTGTATTTTTAGGTTGTTATTTGGTTATAGATTTCATATGAAAGCTATAAATTAATTTCATAATAGAGCTATGTACATTGGATTGTTTTTCTTCCAGTCTTGTGATACTTTGCTAAGAAGAACACTTTCCAGCTCCATCCATGTGAACATGAAGGACGTAAAGTCTCCATCTTTCTTTATGGCTGCATAGTATTCCATGTTAAATCATAATATATTTCTGTTTCTTAGTTTTAATAAGTAATAAGTTATCTGGATGTGATGTCACAGACTTACAGTTTTAACAGGAGGGCAAGAATATACACAGCACCTTGAGGTCTAATTCAGGTGATCGTGGGTGAAACTTCTTGAGTTAAATAGAAGATTGTGAAATTTGGTACCAAATCTGTTGTTATAAATAAAGAATGCAAGAGGTGGGTTGAAAAGTTACACAGGTGGAAAAGATGTGTGAGAATAAGCCATATGTATATGAAGTATATGCTTCCTTGATAACAGTGATTTCCCTTTAAACCCTGGGATGCTCACCTTCTGTTAGAGCAATCATAGGGAACAAATACAGATTTTGCAATGAACTTGAAAAAGTGAAAAAAATGTGGTCAGTTATAGAAATTTCACTCCATCAGTTTATGTAAAACAGGAAATCCACTTAGGAAGTAATAATAAATTTAGAAGATCAAATTACAGTTAGCAAATTAATTTAAAGGAGAAATTGAAGAAAAATGCACATATATATATATGATAAATGTTGTACACTAGGAAGATAAAATCATCATAACTCCAGTGAAAACAATAGAGCATTCAATTTCGGCTTGGGATAGGTATATTATTTTTAAAGAATTTTATAGGGAGTTGTATTTTCTTTATACCAAGTACTATTTTAGTATTTAGTAAGCAGTTGTGATGTGATTCTGGATTACAATAGTAGAAAAGGGCAATTGAGTTATTCTGATGAGATGAAGAACATTTAAAAAATAATTCAATGTATCCTTTTCCCCTAATTATTCTTCGTTCATACAAATTTTACGATGCTTAAATTTCCATGAGCTCCTTGTATCGTAGGACTAACATGCATCTCAGTGTGTTGTGAAGTTACAGTGTGGTTCTAGTGTAACAACAACAATACCCTTACTATTATTATTATAAAATTGTACCCCACAGATGTATATTATATGCCAGGACTTCATTATTCACACATACTCTTCATGCATTCAACAAATGCCATTGAACACCTACTAAGTCCTAGGATTTAATATTTGCATATGTTAATTGTACTTTATTGTGGAGCAACAATGGTAAAATAGTAAATGATAACAAAGAAGTACTATGTGTATAATGTCACTAGATTTTCAAGTAATTGATATTTTGCAGAGTTTATAGCTATTTATAATGACATGGTTAATGAATTAACCATGGCTGTGAAGAATAAAGTGAAGATAAAATTGTTGGAATAGATAAAATTAAGAGAATAAGTGATTGAAAAGAAAATGTATGTTTATGGAAACAAATGTAATGCAAAATAATCCGTACACAAGTGAAAATCTTAGCAATTTCTTGAAAAGCAATTTCTAATATTGGAGGATCTGAGATTGAACAAACTGACCACCTGAGCATGAAATGCTGGTCTCCGGGATATTAAATGAGGTGTGGACATAATGTTGTTTATTTAAGCTCCAAATCATTCTAATGCTTGATGTTATGATACCCAAAGAAGAGGCAACAGATTTGCCTTATTTTCAATAACTAGGTACTTGGGTGATGAAGGGCATTGTTCCTTTACAAGGCAGTTGTAAAATGTATGGAGGGAAATGTGTGATTAAGCGTCAGAAGTTCACCAGAAAGGCAAATTTAGAAATAGCTAAAAAAAAAAAAAGAGAAAAAGTAATGACCATTTTAGTGAGTCATTATTTTTCTTACTTTCTCGTTTGAGTACTAAGTTCTCAAATTTAAAAGGTGAGAAAAAGAAGAAATCATTGAACTTATGAAAACTATTCCTCTCAAGAATAGCATTTTTACTGAACTCTGGTTCATAGGCAAAGCAAGATTGGCCATTTGCATGAAGCCAGTTGCCTCTGAAAATACTGAGTCTTACTGTTTAAAATATATCAGAGCAAATTGACTTAGTTTCTTCCCCCAAGGACTCCCATCTTTTATTATTCCACTATTCCAATTTTATATTTGTTCTATTCCTATAATATTAGTGAATTCTAGCTTCTGAGATAATGTAATCATTATGACCAAGTATTTTCCATAGCCCTCTTTATGAATAATCAATAAGGCTCTCAATATATCTTTGCTGTAATCCGTCTTATCCGAATTTTTCTTCTCACATCTCTGAATCGACTTTCCAAAATTCTCCTAGGAACCAAGAAAATCACACTGCTGGAGCCACTGCCAGAGCCACCTTCATCCTTTTGGGCTTCTCAGAATACGCCGATGTCCAGGTGCCCCTGTTCCTGGTATTCCTGACCATCTACACGGTCACCGTGCTGGGGAA
>CAUYQV010086770.1:0-27855 GCA_963574575.1 Galagoides demidoff | reverse complement strand
ACTTTTCTTTTGTCCATTAGCTAGGAATAGGTCCCATACTTTAGCTATAAGGCAGGCAGGGAAAGTGAGTCGCTGCCATTTCAGATTCTAAAGTGGGAGGTAGAATCTTCAAGCCAGGAAGAAGAGGGAGAGAATGGCTGCTGGGCCATCAGCCTGATGCTACAGAGGAATACAGAGACAGAGAGAGGGGAAAACACCAAAACTGAATTGAATTCAGGAGCATTAAAGCCACCTTTCCGTACCATTTTCTCTCTTTTAGGCTCATTGTCACATTCCTTCCCTTCTTTAATCCATCCTCCTAAGATACCTAAAGCCCTTTCTTGCCTGACTTTTCTCCCTTGGGAGGAAAGAGGATCTTCAGAGCAATAGATCTGATAGTTTAAATTAGTTGTCTGCATTACCACTCCCAAAAGAAGCATAAAGAGGAGAATCCAAAGGAATCAATACTACAGTGGCACTTGCATTTCAGACCCTGTCGATTGATGAGAGACAGAGACCAAAGCAAGAAAAATTTGGGAACTGTGAGGGCAGATAGACACCATTCAGAGATTTAGGGTTTATACATGTAAGAGAGCCTGGGAGTCACCTGACCAGGCTGAGAGTCACTGTGATCCACCAAGGTGACCACAGAACAGGAGCACTGGTCTTGGAGTCCGAGGCCTGGAGCACCCACCCTGACTTACCGCTGAATGGCTTTGGGGAAGGGGTTGCTTCTCCTGACCCCATTTTATCTGAGAAACAATGCAAGTTGACTCATCGACTTTTAAAGCCTCCTCTTCTTCTAAAGCAATAGCAAAACTAAAATCAAAAGTAATAATAGGCTCGGCGCCTGTGGCTCAAGTGGCTAAGGCGCCATCCTCATACACCTAAGGTGGCGGGTTCGAATCCAGCCCAGACCTGCCAAACAACAATGATGGCTGCAACCAGAAAATAGCCGGGCGTTGTGGCAGGCACCTGTAGTCCTAGCTGCTTGGGAGGCTGAGGCAGGAGACTCACTTGAGCCCAGGAGTTGGAGGTTGCTATGAGCTGTGATGCCACGGCACTTTACCCAGGGGGACAGCTTGAGGGTCTGTCTCAAAAAAAAAAAAAGTAATAATAATGGGGTGGCTTAGTGAGTAGGGCACCGACCCCATATACTGAGGGTGGTGGGTTCAAACCTGGCCCTGGTCCTGGCCAAACCACAACAAAAAAATAGCTGGGTGTTGTGGTGGGTGCCTGTAGTCCCAGCTACTTGGGAGGCTGAGCCCTAGAGTTGGAGGTTGCTGTGAGCTGTGTGATGCTGCCACGGCACTCTACTGAGAGTGAGAAAGTGAGACTCTGTCTCAAAAAAAAAAGTAATAATAAGGACAGAAGAGATTTGAAACCAATGTAAAAACTGCTCTTGGCCCTCCCTTGCCCTCCCAGACATGCTTGCATCTTTGTGTATCAGCATTATTCTCTCCTCACATCAGGACAAAGTAGAAGGGGGAAGGGAGCAGGGCATGATGGGGGTGGACAGGCATAGCTACCCCAAGCTGCTGGCTGGTCTCCTTCTGGTTCAGCAAAGGAAAGAGAGAGGTCTCTCCTCCTGTATTTGTGTATAACATCTTAAGGAAGGACCTGCCCAGTTCACAAGCCAGTGCTTTATTGGCCAGGCCTGTGCCCCACTGAAGTCATGGGAGGGTCAGGGAGGGTAATGGAGATGACCATGATTGCTGCCTCCTGCAGGGAGGAGGAGATGCTATTACCAGAAGATAGAACTTTTCCGGGCAGACTACAAAAAGCAATGTGTGCATGGTATGATTTGCCCCATTTATAATAAAGAAACTGAGACCCAGAGAAGTTAAGCAACTTACCCATGACACACAGCAAGTAACTTGCTGAGGCCTGAGCTCCTTCCACTGTGCCTCAGTGCATCTTTTAATTACAAAACCACTTTCTACGCTTTTCTTTAAGTGACAGTTCTCTGTCGCTATTATCTCCTGAACTAGATCAGGAGATAACTTTTATTCATTTGTAGGTCACTTTCTATTACTGGAAAACTCTTCTAATGAACCAGTAATGTGCTCGACGAGGCATGGGAGGTGGGCAGCGATATGGGGCAGAACAGTCACTGAGCCAGGGTTGCCAACAGTGTCACTCCATACTGTGCTTTTGAGGAGAGGAAAGGACAGTGAGAGAAAAGCTGGGGGTGGGGGACGTTCCCTACAGAGCCATGATGGGTTTGGCTTCACAAAGTGCCCCACTTGTCTGCAGTCCAGGGAGTGTGATGATGAAAGGTGGGGGTTTTCTGTGTGGTTTTTGTTGTTGTTGTTTGAGACTGAGTCTCACTCTGTTGCCCCAGGCTAGAGTGCCATGGCATACCTCACAGCAACCTCAAAATCCTGGGCTTAACTGATCCTCCTGCCTGTTTCCTGAGTAGCTGGGACTATAGGTGTCCATCACAATGCCTGGCTAATTTTTCTATTTTTAGTAGAGACAGACAGAGTCTTGCTCTTGCTCAGGCTGGTCTCAAACTCCTAAGCTGAAAGGATCTTCCTGCTGCAGCCTTCCAAAGTGTTAGAATTACAGGTGTGAGCCACCACCTGACTGAAAGGTGGTTTTCAACAAAGACACTCCCCACACCTGACAGGTGATTACAATGGTAGGAGGTGCTTCAGTGTAACAAGTAGGACATCTCCACTAACTGTGCTGAAGTCACAGAACTTCTGATGTCACACAACATGCCGGAGGTTGAGAATGTCCTGCCTGCTCCTCGTGCCCACTGCACAAGCATCCAAAGCCCCCCACACTGCTAAACAACCCTTCAGCCCACACCTTGAAAACTGCTCCTGACCCCTGCTTGTGTTCAGCATTCCCGCCTCTGTCTGGACCCCTTGCCCTTGTCGACAAAGTCAGCCTCGGAATCTGCCCTTACTTGTGGCACATGGGAAAACTTGAGCAAGGGAGAAAGAGTGCAGGGGGACCAGAGGTGGTCCCATTCTGGAAGTGGAGAGAGAACAACTCTGGGTTAGCCCAGCGTGTCCCTTAGTGTATCCACACCTGGCTGAAAAAGGATTTGAAGGGTTTTATCAGCCGGGTTACTCTTGTAGCTAACGTGGACATGGGAAGTACCATCACACCTTAATAGTGTGGGTGAGAATCAGACCTCAAATAGCGCCAGGGTGCTCCGAGCTGAGAACTACGGGTCAGGATGGTCCTTAAGGGAACACTTCCCGAGCTCCTACAATGTGTCAGACTTTATGTTCTGCCTGTAGTGCTCCACACCTTGAGCTCCAGCAGACCTGAGGGGACTCTGAAGTATGTTGAGGGGCGGGGGGTTGCACAGTCAAATTAGCTCCTCGGGTCTTCTTAACTTGAGCCGTTCATCATCACCCTTCACTCCCCAAAGTCTCCATTCTTGGTGCCATTCAAAGCCAAATCCAAACTTCCCAGGCTGGAACAGACAACTAGCACAACCCCCAGCCTGAAAGGACACAGAACAGCTTCCCAGGACTGACACAAGCCTCTCATTTCTCTCTGCTCCACTGTGATCCATGCCAGGATCCTGTCCATTTCCCTGACCTTTGGGCCGCCAGCTTTGCCCACGTTCTTCCCTTAATGACAAGCTCACTAATTCTGGTAGCCTAATCTATTTTCAGATAACTCCAACTGTGTTTGTGCAAATGTGGGATAATTTCCCACCTTACATGCACTCTTTTTAAAAAACTAGAAATATAAGCAAAAGCAGTTTGTAAGTATCGTAAGTTAATGTGGTGCACGTGATTTACTGAGGTCCTTTGGAATAAAAATGATTTGCTACTCGCCATCTCAGAGCAGTAGTCTGTTTCTTGCTTTCATACAATTTTAGGTGCGGACTTACACCTGGGCGAGGCTCTCTCCGTTCTCTTACAGAACCTTCCACCAACATTCAAATGGTTTATTTATCTATTTACTTCTGAGACAGTCTCACTCTGATGCCCTGGGCAGAGTATCCTGGTGTCATAGCCCACAACAACCTCAAACTCCTGTGTTTAAGGGATCTTCTTGTCTTAACCTCCCAAGTAGCTGGGACTAACAGGTACCTGCCACAATCCGGGGCAAGTTTTTTCTATTTTTCTTAGAGATGGGGGTCTTGCTCTTGCTCAAACTGGTCTCGAACTCCTGACCTCAAGCAATTCTCCCACTTCAACCTCCCGGAGTGCTAGGATTATAGGCAAGAGCCACCACACCAGGCTGTCCAAATGGTGTTCTATGACAAACTAGTTTCCAAGATGCCTAGGGGCAAAAAAAAAAATACATATATATATATATGTATAGTCCATAAAGTTTATGTACAATTTACTATGTTAAACCTTTTTAAAAATTTTTTTGAGATAAAGTCTTACTTTGTCACCCTGGGTAGAGTGTGATGGCATCATAGGTCACAGCAACCTCTAACTCTAGGGCTCAGGCGATTCTTTTGTCTCAGCCTGCCAATTAGCTGAGACTACAGGTGCCTACCACAATGCCGGGCCATTTTTAGAGACAGGGTCTTGCTCTTGCTCAAGCTGATTGTGAACCTCTGAGCTCAGGCAATCCAACTGCCTTGGCCTCCTAGAGTGCTGGGATTGCAGGCGTGAGCCACTGCACCCCTATGTTAAACTGTTTTAAATTGCACATGAACTTTATGTCTACCCTGTGTATATACAGTGATCGATAAATATACATGGAAAAAGCTGTTTATGGTACTATCTTCTTCAAGATTTATACCACAATAGCTTATCTTGAACTATGAGAAATGTAACAATAGAGAAACTTGTTTAACTTTGCTCAGCTGAGAATTTCCCCAATTTTTTTGATTAGAGAATGCTTTCTTGAAGAATCATCTGTTAGGCCGGGAGTTGTGGCTCATGCCTGTAACCCTAGCACTCTGGGAAGCTGAGACTGGTGGATCGCTTGCGCTTAGAAGTTCGAGATCAGCCCGAGCAAGAGTGAAACCCCCATCTCTACTAAAAATAGAAAAACTATCCAGGTATTGGGGTGGGTACCTGTAATCCCAGTTATTTTTGAGGCTAAGGCAGGAGGATCGCTTAAGCCCAGGAGTTTGAAATTGCTGTGAGCTATGATGATGCCACAGCACTCTATCCAGGGTAAAAAAAAAAAAAGAAGAAGAAAGAAAGAAAATCATCTTTCAAATACCCCGTAGAATCTTGGAAGTGCTGCGTTAGCAAGTTTTTTCTAGGGTTGGAATCACTCTTCCAAAAGGTTCCACCTACTGGCTTGCTTTTCTAAGCTCAAAGGCACAAAGAACAGGCCTAGTCCCCTCACAGATTGGAATAATAAGATCTAACTCATCAAGCATGTAAGTAGAGCCAGGCGCTGTGTTGAGTGCTTTTCATCAGTTTACCCCACACCCTTTGTCTGACGGAGAAACTGAGGTTGTAAAGGACCACCGATTTCCACAGTTAGAGAACAGCAAAGCTGGAAAACAAATCCAGCACCAAATATGATTCATACAAAACTGTTTAGGAGAACACTTGGCACAGGGCAGGTGTTTAATAATTGCTATCTGTGTTATTACTATTATTATTTTAGAGACAGGGTCTCACTATGTTCCCCAGGCTGCAGTGCAGTGGTTATTCACAGGTGCAATCCCACTACTGATCAGCACAGGAGTTTTGACCTGCTCCGTTTCCAACCTGGGCTGGTTCACCCCTCCTTAGGCAGCCTGGTGCCTCCCCCCCCCCACCCCCGGCTCCTGGGAGTATTACTATTATTATTACCTGATTTAAGCGTAAGTGCTCTTAACCACATTCCTCATACCTAGCTAGAGTTTTCTGTTCTCTGTTTCTGGTTACACAGAAGAAGAACTATTTTCACCCTTTCTCAGAATCCTCAGAAATACAATGGAAATAAATCCTCCCCCAAAACCACTGAGGTAGATCAGGGGAAGAACAGGCGGCCAGGTAGCCATCAGGAAGAGGAAACTCTTCCAGACCAAGGGTAGGCACAGTACAGCCCACTGACCAGATCCAGCCAGCCCACTTTTTTTGGTAAATAAAGTTTTATTGGAACACAGCTATGCTCGTTCATGTGTGTATCATCTATGTTGCTTTTTGCACTAAAACAGCAGAGTTCAGTAATTGTGAAAGAAACCTCAAGTATTTACTTTGTGGTCCTTTACAGAATAAATCTGCCAACCCTTGCTCTACGGGTTATGGTGAGGAGAAGGTGAGCTGGAGAGGGTTAGTAATCAGCTGAGTGTCTTTTATTGTCTTCTGGATGCTCTTGGGAAAGCCAGCTGGGAGGGTGGCTAAGAACTTCAACAAGTAAGGAATACACAGCTCTCCACCAAAGCTAAGCTTTACACCTATTCATAATGGATGAAAGCCGAGCATGCCAAGTCCTCTGCAGGCTACTACATCACTCCAAGTGGGGTGTGGGACTCTCAGTGGGTCAAGGTGATGGCCTATCTAAAGAGAGACTGTCTTGTCAAGAAAACAGGTATAGGCTCAGAGCCTGTAGCTCAAGCGGCTAAGGCACCAGCCACATACACCAGAGCTGGCAGGTTGGAATCCAGCCCCTGCCCGCCAAACAACAATGACAACTACAATCAAGAAATAGCTGAGTGTTGTGGCAGGCACCTATAGTCCCAGATACTTGGGAGGTGGAAGGCAAGAGAATCACTTAAGCCCAAGAGTTTGAGGTTGCTGTGAGCTGAGATGTCACAGCACTCTACCTAGGATGACAGCTTGAGGCTCTGTCTCAAAAAGAAAAAAGCAAGCAAGCAAGCAGGGATAGGTGAGAATGCACATTCTTTTTTTTTTAGAGACAGAGTCTCACTTTGTCACCCTCTGTAGAGTGCTATAGTGTCATGGCTCACAGCAACCTCCAGCCCTTGGGCTTAGGTAATTCTCTTGCCTCAGCCTCCTGAGTAGCTGGGACTACAAGTACCACCACAACGCCCGGCTATTTTTTTTGTTGAAATTTGGCCCAGGGCTGGGTTTGAACCCACTACCCTCGGTATATGGGGCCGGCGCCCTACCCACTGAGCCATAGGCACGGTCTGAGAATGCACATTCTTCTAAGAACAAGGACCTTCATGTTCACTGGATTCTCAAAGAGATCCATGAAACCAAAAAGGAGATCCAAGTTTGTGTGTGATTTTTTTTTTTTTTGAGACAAAGTCTCAAGCTTTTGCCCTGGGTAGAGTGCCATGGCATCACAGCTCACAGCAACCTCCAACTCCTGGCTCAAGAGATTCACCTGCCTCCACCTCCCAAGTAGCTGGGACTACTGGTGCCTGCCACAACACCAAGCTATTTTTTGGTTGCAGCTGTCGTCGTTGTTTGGCAGGCCTGGGCTGGATTCGAACTGCCAGCTTAGGTGTATGTGGCAGGCACTGAGCCCATGTGTGTGAATTTTTCAATGAGGGTTTCCTCCCACCGCTTCAACTGAGAGCAGGAACTCTGTCCCAGACACTCAGTCCTATATCTGACTCATAAGACTAACTCACTAAATATTCGTTAGAATGAGAATGAAAGGCAGGGAAGACAGAAAAAAGGCTAGGGAGAAGGGAGAACGGGAGGGAGGAAGGTTGAGGCGGTGATACGAACATGAGTGTTCTGGTTCCTGTGATAGTTAGAATTTTCATTGTAAATTAATAAACTGACCTTCTGGTTTTACATACAGTCTCATAAGGGTGGCTAATGGATTTCCTCTGGGGCTTAGACCTGCTTCTGGTGTTCCGTCAAATCAGAATTCTTAAGCCTCCAAAGCACATGGCCAGAGCCTGAACCAGGGTGAACTCACCACAGAGCTCCCTGGGAGACAGAATGCCGGCTCTCTCCCCAGAGGAGGAGGACGGCTTTGGCTTTCCCACCACCGCATTCTACTGTGATCATGGTGTCCGCAATCTTCCTGCAGCTCCGACATTCAGAGCCAGTGTTCCAGTGCCCAGGACCGTGCGGACACTCGGTAGGTGCAAAGCAAATATCCGTTGAACAAATGATATTATGCTATTTTGAGTAAGTGATAAAATATAGATCACAAAATTGTTTTACCATTATACCTAAAAGCATGATTGAATAATCCACAAGCTACTTACCATGGCCTGTAACTACAGACATTCTAAAATAATAAGGTTAACAAGAATTCAAAGGCCACACCATTGTTAGTTTTTTTTGTTTATGCAGTTTTGGCCAGGGCTGGGTTTGAACCCACCACCTCTGGCATATGGGTCGGTGCCTTACTCCTCTGAGCCACAGGCGCCACCCACTATTTTGAGTTTGGAAGCACAGTGCCCCTCAACACACACAAGAGCTAAACGCTCAAACCAGCCATCTTGCCGGAGGGGCTTCCCAGGTTCATGTGACCCATCTAGGGGGGTAGCAATTTACAACTTGGTAGGGAGCAGTCTCCAACTTCAAAAAAGAAGAATTTCAGTTTAAGATTTGGATGAGGATTTCTATACCATTTCATGAATTACTGCTCCGTCATGACTAAAAGGTGGTTGCACCTCCCTTGGGTGACTTAGATTTATATCTTCTCTCTTCTAAAGCCATGCACACGTGTACACACACACACTTCTATTTCATCTGGAAAAACGTAATACATGTACGGTGGTATATTAGTTGTTTATTCCTATGTAACAAGTTACCCCCCAAACTTAGCAATAAACATTTGTTATCTCACATAGGCTCTGGGGATCCAGGAGCAATTGATCTGGGTGTTTTGGCTTAAGGTCTCATGAAGTCTCATGAGGATGCAGGCAAAATTGTCAGCCGAGGCTGCAGTCCCATCAAGGTTCAACTGGGGCTACTCACTCAAGTGACCATTGGCTGGCCTCAGGCTGGCCTCAGTGCCTTACTGGCTCTGAGCTGGAAGCTTTAGTTCCTTCCCACATGGGTGTCTCCAGAGATACACACATTTGGTTGCTTGCTTCTCCCAGAGAAGAGAGACAGACCGAGGGAAAAAGAAAAAGAGAGACAAGTTGCAGCTTTTTTGAGAGTGACCTACCAGTGGCCACTGGTCACACAGACCAAGGGGGCTGCAGTAGGGGAGGGAAATAGACAAAGGTGTGATTATCAGAGAAGAGGATCCTCAGGGGCCATCTTGGAGGCTGGCCACCACAGGAAGTTTTAAAATACATCTACAAATCCTTTGACATTCCTCCCTTCAAAAAGTATAACAGAAAACGAACTTGACACCCTTTGCATAAGAGCTGGACTTAGTGACTTTCTAGTAACAAAAAGAATGGGTGGAAGTGAGAATGTGTGTCTTCATGGAGACAAGCTCCCAAGAAGCATTGTGACATCCAGTTTTCTCTCTTGAACCACTCTTGCTGGAGGAAGACAACTTCCAAGTTGTGAGGCAGTCCTTTCAAGCAGTCCTACAGAGAGGAGTTGAGGCTTCCTGCTGATAGCCAACACCAGCTGACCGGTCATGTGAATAAACTATCTCCACAGTGAGTCCTCCAGCCCAAGTCAAGCCTTCAGATGATTATAACTCTGCCTGCCAGGTTGAACGCAACCTCAGGAGAGACCCTGAGCCACCCAGCTAAGCTCATCTCGCCTTCTCGACTTATGGAAAATGAAACAATAAATGTTCATTATTATTTTAAGTCACCAAGTTTTAGAGTAATTTGTTATGCAGTTTTAGATAATTATAGAACATGCTTATTGAATTTCAGTGTTCTCAGTTGCAAACAGCAGAATCTGCCCTAGTTGGAGCAAGCAAGGAGTGTGTTAAAGGAACTGGGTTGTTCACAGACTTTCCGGGAAAACTAAAGGAAGTGTGTTGGTGCTATAAAGCCAAGACACCTCCAGTGGAGACCCTTCAGCTGCCATTGCTGGGCATAGACCCCATGCACTCCAGCTACAGGGTGCTGCCATCTTGCCCCTGTAAGCTGGATGTCTCCACTACCACCCTTCTTTTTTTTTTTGTTTGAGACAGAGTCTCAAGCTGTCGCCCTGGGTAGAGTGCCATAGCATCAATAGCTCACAGCAACCTCAAACTCCTGGGCTTAAGGAAGTCTCTTGCCTCAGCCTCCCAAGTAGCTGGGACTACAAGCACCCGTCACAATGCCCGGATATTTTTTTCTTGAAGTTGTCATTGATTTTTTAGCAGGCTCAGGCCAGGTTCAAACCTGCTAGCCTCGGTGTATGTGGCCAGCGCCCTACCTACTGAGCTACGGGCTCCACCCCACTACTAGCCCTTTTGAAGAATGGATTCTACATGACACTTAATTCTATATCTATTCACTTTATGTGCCATCTTGCCTGGGCCATGGTGTCCAGATATTTGGTCAAGCATTATTCTGGAGTTTTCCATAGGGGTGTTTTTGAATGAGATTAACATTTAAATTGGTGGACTTTGGATAAAGCAGATTGCCCTCCCTAATGTAGGTGAGCCTCGTTCGATCAGTTGAGATTCTTAACATGTAGAACAAAGATGGCTCCCCTCCAAGTAAGTGGGAATTCTGCCAGCAGACTGCCTTTGGACTTGAACTCAACATGGCCTCTTTCCTGAGCTCCATAATTGTGTGAGCCAATTCCTTAAAGTAAATCTCTCTCTATGTGTTAATATATACACATTCTATTGATTCAGTTTCTTGGATTAATACATGAATTAATACAAGGGAGATTCGTAAAGTGCGTTTCTGGCTTACGCACATTCAGACCCATGAGATGTGAAATTCTACAAATATCAGGAAGGTGTTCTACTTGCTGGTGGCCAAAAAGTGTAACCAACATTCATTATACTCATTATTCAAACAGTCAAACATCACAGCAATCTTTCACATCAAATTAAATGTATCCTTCATACTACTTCTCCTCCCAATCCACAGAGAAAAGCATAAATAATAGTTGGATATTTATCCCTCAAGCGACTTTTTTCCAAGTTGTAGACATTAACTATGTGTTTGGGGCACGCATCTGATGAGATCTCAGGGAATTCTACTTAGAATTAAGGCCTTGCTTTGCAGATAGTATGGTTTTTCTTCTGTATATACCTTCTTCCTTTAATTATGTGCATTTGTAAATAATGAATGACATTTCCCTCATGAGATTTTCTAATTTTGTCTCTTGATCCAAATTAAAGTCTGACCATAATTCCTTCTCTAGGGAATGATATTGTGAGCCTGTAAGTAAAGTTAAAAGCATCACAGTCCCATCTCATGGGAGGAGAGGGGTAGCTCTTTTCTAGCTGCCACAAAATTTCACAAAATCTCATTAATCCAGATTCCTTAAAATTGGAATTTGTGATTATTCAACCTTCCCTGGTTGTAATTTGCTTTTCATTTTCTGGGGGCAAAGTAATTAAATAAAAAAGCCAAACTGCAAGAAAAACATTTCTGTAGCCATAGTTTTAAAAGGTTTCAGTATTCAATATATTAGGGTCTAAATGGAAGCTTCTACACAGAAGTAATTATTTTTTTCTTTCTAACTTGAAAGAAACAAAGACTGATTTCCATCATAGAATCTTTAAGTGTTTTTAGACACAATCACCATAAAGTTTTGCCCTTTGCTTTAAACAATGGCAAAACTGGAATTTATATAGGACTTGATATGATTCTAATAAACAGCATTCTAGGATTATGAGTGAGGAACAATTAGTGATCTAATAGAATTGTCCAAGGAAAAGGAGATCCTGAAATGATTGCCAAAGTTGTCCTCTAAAACAGAAACTTCTAAATAAAGAGTTCAAGCAAAATTCAGGCACAATAAAAGTCTACTTATGAGTTCCTTGGATACTTTAATAGCAAGATAAAAACCTGTAATAATGCTAGTCAAATTTCTGAACCGTGAGATAGATACAATTCCCTTGGCGCAAAGGAGCTGCAGAATGACACTTGGAGGGGTCATGCCTTTTCAGTACAGAAAGCCTCTGACCTGTAGCCATGACCTGCTGTTCCTCGGTAAATGAGCTCCACATAAAGAAACTGATTGTGGGGCCAGGCTGGTGGCTCATACTTATAATCCTAGCACTCTGGGAGGCTGAGGCAAAAGGATCACTTGAGGTCAGGAGTTCAAGACCAGCCTGAGCAACACCAGGACCCCTCTCTCTACTAAAAATAGAAAAACTAGCCTGGCACGATGATGGGTGCCCATAGACCCAGCTACTCTGGAGGTTGAAGGAGGAGGATCACTTGAGCCCAGGAGTTTGAGGTTACTGTGAGCTAGGCTGAGGCCACAGTACTCTAGCCTGGGTGACAGAGTGAAATTCTGTCTCATAAAAAAAAAGAAAAGAAAAGAAATTGATCCCTTGGTCCTTGAGAAAACTGGTGCTGACGGAGTGCCTGGGAAGAGAACTCTGACTTCACACGGCACTGTTTCTTCACCCCGTGAGCATACAGACATCACTATCTTTCGGCTGTTCTTACATGAAAAAAATCAGGAAGTTCTGCAGATAAGAAAATAAGAGAGTCTCCTCTTTATCCCATTTTCTTGGCAGCTATAACTTTGAGTAACAATCCTCTGAGTATATACTATATGGATATTGCTGGAGACAAAGTCTGGATCACCCCCACAGACCTCTGTATCCACAGCCTTTCAGATTCATCAATTTTTAAATATTAAAAGTGATACATGATTGGGCACAGTGGCTCACATCTATATTCCTAGCACTCCGGGTGGCTGAGGCAGGAGGATCCCCTGATCTCAGGAGTTTGAGAACAGCCTGAGCAAGAGCAAGATTCCATCTCCACTAAAAATTTAAAAAAGTTAGCCAGGCATTGTTATGGGAACCTACAGTCCCAGCTCCTGGGGAGGCTAAGGCAAGAGGATCCCTTGAACCTAGGAGTTTGAGGTTGTTGTGAGCTATGATCATGCCACTGGACTCTAACCTGGGGCCACAAAGTGAGACTCTGTCATAAAAAAAAAAAAATAGTGATTCATGCTTATGTTTAAATGCAAACATTACCGAAGCTGATAATTAAAAAGCAAAATCCCCTCCCTTAACTGTGATAGGAGTTGGGTGTGTATATTTCCAACCTTTTTCTCCAGGCTTGGGCAGATCCTAACTTTTATCTGTTCTGTATCAATCAAACCATCAAGCAATCTAGCTATCATTTATCTGCCAGGCAGTGATTAGATCGAACACTCGGCTCTACAAGATGGGATTCTTCCTTGTGCAAGTAACATAGAACGAGACTCAAACCACCCTGAGGGGAAAAAAAATGTATAGGCTTTCCTTATACAAAAGTTTAGGGGCAGGTCCAATTTCAAGCGCAGCATGAGTCAAGGGCTCCATGACATCATCTCTCTCTCCTCCCTTCCTTCCCTACATTGGCTTCATTCTCAGGCTCTAGGAATGCCAGTGGTTGTGGGGCTCATGCCCTTCCAAGTTCAAGTCAGGTGGAAAGGTGATGAGCCCCAGCACAAGTCTCATTGGCGCTAACCTCCTGTCTCTTGTTACTCTTATTTCCCCTCACCCCACGTTATTTTCTTTAAAACACGATGAATTAGAATTATGCTAAGTATTTGTTACTTGTTTATTGTCTGTCAGTCCCCACTGGAGAATCAGTTTTACCAGAGCAGTGTCCTCCTCTGAATCGATCCCTGCTGTATATCTCAGCTCTGCTCAATACATATTTTTTGAGTGGATGAATGAATGCACAAGTGAATTACTGAGGCCGGGGAAATACTATGCACTGATTGGCCAGGCTTGAGTCACACGACTCCCACAAACCACCTGAAATGAGAGTTGGGGAGAAGATGGGATTCCAGAGAAAAACCAGAGTACCATTAACAGGAGAAGGTAGCTGGAATGGGTGTTGAGGGGTAAAATCCACAAAGATCCACCATATCAGGATATGTGGGTTTCCTGAGACAAAGTACTGGAGGGCTACGTTTGAATGTTGGATTTGCTACTTACTAGCTCCATGGCCTTCTGCAAGTCACTTTGCCTCTCTACAGCTTGGCTTCCCTCATGAATAAAATAAGAGACTGCTCTAACTCTTCATGTGATGATTAGAAATAATATATGCTAAGTGTCTGACGAATGGTAGAAATTCGGTCAATAGTAGTAGCTTTTACTAAATGTTTGTTGCCTTGATTATCTATTTATTCTCTATTCCTAGTGATCATATCTTTCGGTATTTTGAACAAAATCCAATGCAAAGCATATTTCAAAGGTCTCAAATATAAAGAAATTAGTGTTGGTTAAATGGTGACTCACACTGGTATCCCAGTACTTTGGGAGGGAGAACCAGGAGGATTGCTTGAATCTAGGAGTTCAAGACCAGTCTGGGTGAGACTCCCTGTCTCTATAAAAAAATTTCTTAATACCTGGGCGTTGGTGGCTCATGCTTATAATCTCAGCACTGTGGGAGACTGAGGAGGGAGAATTGCTTGAGTGCAGGAGACTTGCCTGATTGAGAGTGAGACCCCCGACTCAAAAAAAATAATGGAAAACTCCAGCCAGGTGCCACAGCGAGTGCCTGTAATCCCAGCGGCTTCTGGAGGCTGAGGCAGCGGGATGCCCACAGCCCAAGTCTGAGGCTGCAGTGAGCTACGATGCCACTGCACTCTGCTCAGGACATAGGGTGGGACTCTGTCTCAACAAAAAAAAAAAAGCAAAAGAATTTTTCTTAATAAAAATTAACTGGGTGTGGTGGTGTGCACCTATATTTTGAGCTACATAGGAGGCTGAGATAGGAGGATTGGTTGAGTTTGAGGATGCAGTAAACTATGATACTGCCACTGTATCCCAGCCTGGGTGCCAGAGCAAGACCTGTATCTTAAAAAAAATTAAATTAAAAAAATAGCTGTATTCCTATGAAAGCTATAACCCAATTATAGCCCAAGGATATGGGGAGGGGAGGGAGGAGGATGGTGGAGGGAGGGTAATAGGTGGGACCACACCTACGGTGCATCTTACTAGGGTACATGTGAAACTTACTAAATGTAGAATATAAATGTCTTAACACAATAACTAAGAAAATGCCATGAAGGCTGTGTTAACCAGTTTGATGAAAGTATTTCAAATTGTATATAAAACCAGCACATTGTACCCCATGACTGCATTAATGTACACAGCTGTGATTTAATAAAAGTAAATAAATAAAAATTGAAGCAAAGTTATCAGAAAATTTGGCCCTATTAGGATTTATCTCTCTGCTGCTGGAGGATGCCAGCAAACAATGATTGGCAGGGGATTCTCCAAGCAGGGTGATTTTTTTTTTTTTTTTTGAGACAGAGTCTCACTATTACCCTGGGTAGAGTGCTGTGGTATCCTATCTCATAGCAACCTCAAACTCCGGCTCAAGCGATCCTCTTGCCTCAGCCTCCCAAGTTGCTGGGACTACAGGTGCCTGCCATACACCGGGCTATTTTTTATTTTTTTTTTATTTTTAGTAGAGACAGGTCCTCACTCTTGCTTGGCTTATCTCAAACTCCTGAGCTCAAGGCAATCTACCTGCCTCTGCCTCCCAGAGTTCTAGGATTATAGGTGCAAGCCACTGTACCTGCCATAGAGTGATTTTTAAAATATGTAACAGCTGGAATGGCTGGATGCTGACCAATCGTGATGATCACTGGATCAGTCAGAATGGACATAGCGTGTCCAACTATCTTAGGATGCACAAGCTGTGGAATCAGAGCTTCCCATCAACAGTGGGCAGTGACAGCACTTCACCATCATCTAGGAAGATCTTTTCCACCCTAATTTATGACCAGGGTATAACTTGGAATTTGTGATGCCATTAATGATGGCAACCCAAGCCCAGGGGAAGTTCCCAGGCTTTCCCAATAAGCCACAGACTCCAACCTTGACCTCATACCTGCTTAGCTAATATAACCACACGGTCATTGTTTCATAAGCTCCTTTTTCAAACCCATCCATGCGGTCACCCTTGTCACAGCCCATGTTTGCTTACAGTTCTCATCTACTCAGTCTCTAGAAAGGCAATCCTTACTTTTACCTAAACCTAGAGAAAGTTTCATTGGTTAATGTTTGCATGATAAGAGCTAAACAGGAAAAGTCTACAAATGGGTAGCTTGTGGATAAAAATCATTCTATTTTTTACACTCTTTGGTATATTTTGCATTGTCCACAATGGTCTTATGTCACATTCAACAATAGTGTTTCTTTTTTTGGTATAAAAAACAAAGTCATGCACGAATATTTTCCTTCTAAAAGATGGGTCAGCAAACTTTTTCTCTGAAGAGCCAGATAGTAAATATTTCAGGCTTTGTGGGCCATCTGGTCTCTGTTGTAATTACTCAACCCTGGCTTTACAGAGTGAAAGCAGCCAGAGATAATACATAAACAAATGGGCGTGTCTGGGTTCCAGTAAAACTTATTTCTTGATGCTAAAATTTGAATTTCATGTAACGCATATTTTTTCAACCATTAGTAAAAGTCATTCACAGGCTACACAAAACAGGTAGCAGACCAGATTTGGCCCCCTGGTTGGTTTGCCAACCCCTGTTCTAAAATATTAAAATAACACAGATAAGTCCATCTTACACTTTGCACCAATTTCTGTCCTCTCTGTGCCTTCTGCTATTATCTATCTTAATGCTCTTACTTTCTAACATGGGAAATTTCAGACATATACAGAAACAGAAAGAAGAATGTAATCATTCTGCGTGGAGCTGTGACCCGGTGTCAGCACCAAGCAGCTCATGGCTGATGGTGTAACATCTGTACCTTCAGTCCCTCCCCTTCATTCAATCATCATGTCTATCCAGACATCATCTTTATCTCTAAATATTTATCCATAAACCATATTCAACTATGCATACTAAATTTATCCACTTATATTTACCCATAAATATTTTCATAGATTTTTTTTTTTTTTAGAGACAGAGTCTCACTTTATTGCTCCCAGTAGAGTGCGGCAATGTCACAGCTCACAGTAACCTCCAACTCCTGGGATTAGGCGATTCTCCTGCTTCAGCCTCCCAAGTAGCTAGGACTATAGGCACCTGCTACCATGCCTGGTTATTTTGCTGTTGTTGCAGTTTGGCTGGGGCCGGGTTCAAACCTGCTACCCATGGTATAAATGGCTGGTGCCCAACCCACTGAGCCACAGGTGCCACCCTTTGTAGGCGTTTTTAAAGGAAATACAGGCTCAGCACCTGTAGCTCTGAGGTTAGGGCACCGGCCACATGCACCAGGGCTGGTGGGTTCATACCCAGTCTAGACCTGCTAAACAACAATGACAATTACAACAAAAACATAGCTGGGCATTCTGGCAGGCACCTGTAGTCCCAGCTACTTGGGAAGCTGAAGCAAGAGAATCGCTTGAGTCCAACCCAAGAGTTTGAGGTTGCTGTTAGCTGTGTCACCACAGCACTCTACCGAGGGCAACATATTGAGACTCTGTCTCAAAAATAAATAAATAAATAAAATAAAGGTAATACAGTTGACCCTCAAACACACACATTTGAACCACGTGGGTCTACTTCGATGTGGATTTTGTTCTCCCTCTGCCACTGCACCTGGCCTAAAGTTCAAATTCTTGAGGTAGAATTCACAGGCTGGCCTTTGGTCAGAGGTGAGGTGTCTATCCCTTGGCTTAGAATGGGGGATAAAGGCTTGGGGACTGTTCTCAGAGGTTCTGGTGGGGTAGCTTCCTTATTCAGGGGAACTTCAGTTATGCTGCAGTAACAAACCGTCTTGAAATCTCAGTGGCTTGGAAAAACAGGAGGTTATTTCTCAGTCATCTACATCTCCATCAGAGTTGGCTAAGGACCTCCCTCCTCTGGATCCCGGGCTACCTGGGACCTGGCAGGGCTGAACAAGGTTGCAGAGAGAAATCATATTGGCCCTGGAAGTTTTTGCTTGCATGTCATTGGCCGAAGCAAATCACGTAGTTGTGCCCATCTTCAAGTGGGTGAGAACGCGCAATCCTACCGTGTGTCCACAAAAAGAGAGAGCTGAAGTATTTGCGGACATCTCGTGCATTCCACAGAGGTGATGATAAACAGCTATCATCTGTGTCCTCATCTCAACCCAATCACGTATATAAAGGCATTCAGGGAAAGCTATGCCAAGCACTATTGTGAAAGTATACAATCACTTTCTTCTTTGACCAAAATACCCATGCTAAGGGTGGTAGAGTTTTTTTCTTAAAGCAAAAGCAGCCCTAACACTATTAACTTCTTCACTCTGGACTCATTTTTCATTTCTTAAGTCATCAAGATTATTTGAGAACCTCTCCAGGTGCCTCCCATTTCTCTTAATAACAAGTGGAAATTAGTCAGAATGGTTAGAACAGCCCTCGACCCCTGGTGGGTGACTAATTGTGCACCTTTCTGAATGAGGCTGGTGTTTTCTTTGACAATCATCCCACTGCCTACTCAAAATTGCCCAGGCTCTCTGGGCTCCAGCTGAGCCGCCACATTAGAGGCACTCACTCAGATTTTCCACATCATCTGAATAGTTCCCCCTACAACTCATCCTGATTTTGGTGTACCACCTTTTGAATGTGTCTCTTCCAAGTTTGGGGTCCGTTTAACAGTAAGACAACAACTGGTCTGTTGCCTGAATAAACTGAAAGCCAGCTCTGCACACCATTTTTCTTATTAGAAAGTTGCATTGGCTCTTTGCCTGTGTCGCAGTGCCAAAATTTACACTCCTCAGTTCAGATGTGCAAAATGTATCATTTAAAAACATGTTCCATTAATGGGTGGCCTCATTTAGCTCCGGAGTCCCCATTCCTGCTAATGGTGGGGAAAATGTAAATTTGACAATTAGAGAGCATTCTGTTTCTTTTACCTACAAATGGCCACTTTCAGGTGGTCAGTTCCAGTCAAATCCCCTATGGGTCTGTTTCTGTCATCTTAAGAGGTTTCCATACTTTGTACAACTTTTCAAGATGGCAGCTGTGAACAACCTACATGTCCATCAACAGTAGGATGAATGAATAAGTTGTGGTGTAATCATACAATGA
The DNA here is from genome assembly GCA_963574575.1 of Galagoides demidoff. Classification (NCBI taxonomy): domain Eukaryota; kingdom Metazoa; phylum Chordata; class Mammalia; order Primates; family Galagidae; genus Galagoides; species Galagoides demidoff. The sequence continues at coordinate 9,011 of CAUYQV010086770.1, read as the reverse complement.
ATACTACCCAGCAACCAGGGGAAATTGAACTGCTACCCACAACAGCATGGCTGAATCTCAAAGGCACAATGGTGAGTAAAGAAAATCAGACACCAGGGGCCGGGCCTGGTGCCTCATGCCTGTAATCCCAGTACTCTGGGAGGCTGAGGCGTGTGGACTGCTTGAGTTCTGGAGTTTGAGACCAGCCTGAACAAGACCGAGACTCCATCTCTAAAAAATAACTGGGTGTTGTGTTGGACGCCTGTAGTCCCAGCTACCTGGGGAGGTTGAGTCAAGAGAATCACTTGAGCTCAAGAGTTTGAGGTTGCTGTAAACTATGATGCCACAGCACTCTATTGGGGGCAAGAAAGTGAGACTCTGACTCAAAAGTATAAAAAATAAAAACAGTTGGACATTGTGGCTGGTGCCTGTAGACCCAGCTACTAGGGCATCTGAGGCAAGAGGGTCACTTGAACACAAGAGTTTAAGGTTGCTGTGAGCTGTGACACCACAGCAGTCAACCCCAGGGCAACTGAGTGAGACTCTGTTTAAAGAAAAAAAAAAAAGAAAGAAAGAAAATCAGATGCCAAAAAACTACACACCGTATGATTCCACTTCTGTGAATTCAAAAACTAACCTACAGTGATAAAGTTACAAAACGGTTAACTTTGGCAGGGAGTATTGATAGGGGGGAGGCTCAGAGAGCTGAGCTGATCCATAGCCTGATTTGGGTGGTGGGTACATAGGTGAAGAGTCAGTGAGCCCTGTACTTAGGATTTGTATAGTTCACTGAGTATGTTATAGCTCAGTAACACGGCAACCACCACAAGGATGGCTGTGGATATGGGAAAGAGCTTAACCTGCTCCCAGTGCTGGGGAAGGATCTGCTCGGCTGTGGAAATCCCCTGGCCTCCCTCGAGGGGTCTTTTTATCTGGTCAGCACAACCTTCAAGGTTACCTGCTTGAGGGGTGTCAGTTTCCTGGCAAATGTCACCACCTCCTGTGGTGAGCTCGGCTCAACTCTGGTTCACTAGTTCTCTCTACATTTGAGCTCCTTCACCCTCTAACTGGGAAACCGCTCCCCACCCTCACCCCAGGCCCTAAGGACAGGGTTCTGATCTCAGGTCTGTGGACCTGGACGCCTCTCTCAGACATTCCTACTCCACTGAGTTAGAGCCATCCACTCATGCATTCACTCACTCCACTCCGAGCCTTGCCGGAGACGGGCAGTGCCTCCCCTCCCCTGTGGGAAGAGGGCTTTCTGCTTACCCTTCTTGGCTGATAGCAGCAGACCAAGGCATTTCCTCCCGGAGGGCAATGCTCTCTGGGTTCCTCGGACAACTTGGGTCCGATGCATTTGAATACATTCAGCGTCCTGCTTCCTGGCCCTCCCAACACACGCATTAATGTTACTCATCAATCATCACAACCACCAAAACACCCCCTCCTTCCAGCGCACCCACAGTTCTAAGTGCCCTAAGTTCTAGGTGCCAGGGGTTTAGCTTAAATTGTTTATTTGACAGATAAGGAAATTGAAGCCCAAAACATTAAAATGAATTTTCCAAATCAGTGACACAATAGGGATTCTACCCAGCTTTCCAGTTCCTTGAGGGTTTGGTGATAGCCCGCTAACTGTTAGTTTGAGTTTGAGGAACTAAGACGAGGCACTGCAAGGGAACTTCGGTTTCTCACTGAATTTCTGCTTTCCTTTCGGGCGGTAGAAGCTGTCCCTTGCACTTCCTCTTTCCCTCCCTGGGAGTTAGCAGATACTGTAGTTCCAGAGAGCTCGGTTCCCTCTCCACCAGAGAGGCAGTGGCCACACGTCTGAGAACTTGCCGGCACACACACCCAGTGTGGACCTGCCCTGTTTATCCACACTCTCCACCCTGACCACTTTACCCAGATATGCAAACACTTGAGTTTAGCCCTCCCCTCCTCACAAATCTATAAAAGACGTGAGAGCAGAACTGTGTCTGATTTAGTCTGCTTTAGACGCATAGAGTGCCCAGTTCTAATGCCCTGTGTTATTTAGATACAGAGAGCGTGAGGCCAGCAGAGTGTGGAACAGAGTGAGCAGGGTGGCTGAGAACACAGGAGTTAGAGCCATCCACTCATGCATTCACTCACTCACTCATTCATTCATTCACACATGCATCCATGCCCTCAGTCATACATGCTTTATTCCAGTATTTATTGAGCACTTAGGTCTGTTCTGGGCTCCATGTAACAAACTGGAAAACCCACAGACGTGTTCCCTACCTGTGGACTTACAGTCTTTGGGGTGAGCTCAAAAACTGGCTCTGCCGCTGGATACCTGTGTAGCATCACATGTGTTACTTAATCTCCCTGAACCTCTATTTCTTCATCAATACAACAGAAAAATAGCAACAGAGTTGTTATGAAAACTACAAAAACGTATGGGAAGGAACTACCTGTGCTAAGTAAGTCATAGCTACTAGTATTACTAACAATTTGGCTGGGAGTGGTGACTCACGCCTGTAATCCCAGCACTTCGGAAGGCTAAGGCAGGAGGATTGGTTGAGGCCAGAAGCTTGAGACCAGCCTAGGCAACATAGTAAGACTCTGTCTCTATAAACATTTTAAAAATTAGCTAGATAAGGAGGTGCACACCTGTAGTCCTAGCTACTTGGGAAGCTGAGGCAGGTGAGAGGATCATTTGACCCCAGGAGATTGAGGTTACCGTGAGATATGATTGCACCATTGCACTCCAGCATGTATGACAGAGTGAGACACTGTGTCTCTAAAAAAGCAAAAATAAAGGCTGGGCACGGTGGCTTACACCTGTAATCCTAGCACTCTGGGAGGCTGAGGCAGGTAGATTGCCCAGTTCACAGGTTCGAGACCAGCCTGAGCCAGAGCAAGACCTCATCTCTAAAAATAATAGGATGTTTTGGTGGGCACCTGTAGTCCCAGCTACTTGGGAGGCTGAGGTAAGAGAATCACTGGAGCCCAAGAGTGAGAGGTTGCTGGGAGCTATAACACAATAGCACTCTACTGAGGGCAACAAAGTGAGACTCTGTCTCAAAAAAAAAATGATAATAATAATTAATGTTCTAGCCAGATGTGGTAGCTCACACTTGTAATCCTAGCACTCTGGGAGGCTGAGGTAGGTGGACTGCTTGAGGAGTTTGAGACCAGCCTGAGCAAGAGTGAGACCCAGTCTCTACTAAAAATAGAAAGACCAGCTGGGTGTGGTGGTACAGACTAGTAGTCCCATCTACTTGGGAGGTTGAGGCAAGAGGATTGTTCAAGTCCAAGAGTTTGAGATTGCTGTGAGCTATGACACCACAGTGCTCTACTTAGGACAACAAAGTTAAGACTCAGTTTCAAAATAACAATAATAATAATAATAATGATAATAAACACCCCCTGAGAACATCTCTAAATCCCTATGCCCACAATCTGGTCAAGAAGTTTGATTCCATTTTTCTTTCTTTCTTTTTTTTTTTTTGAGACAGAATCTTAGCTGTTACCCTCAGTAGAGTGCTATGTTGTCATAGCTCACAGCAACCTCAAACTCTTGCACTTAAGCGATTCTTTTGCCTCAGCCTCCCAAGTAGTAGGACGACAGGCGCCCATTCCAATGCCTAGCTATATTTTGGTTGTAGTTGTCATTGTTGTTTGGCAGGCCCAGGCTGGATTTGAACCTGCCAGCTCCAGTGTATGTGGCTGATGCCCTAGCCACTTGAGCTGCAGGCACCGAGCCAGAACTCCATTTTTCTAAAATTATGTATAATAAACCAACTTTTTCCAAAGTTGTGTAGTTGTATATTGTAAACCAAATACATATTATAGTGTGTACCATAAACCAAAACATATATATGTGTCTGCATGTACTTTATCTGCCCTAATGTCACAATTTCTATATTTAAGGTGAAGACAATGATAATTTCTATGGATACATACTTTTAAAAGAGTCTTGGGTAAAGAAAAACATGACATCAACCCCAAGTTTTTTAATATTCTATTCTCTTCCTGAACCTCCACTCTTGACTGACACTTTACCTTATTTAGCCTCTGCTGCCTGGTCTTGAAACCTCTAAATAGATCAGTTATTTCAGGCTGGCCAAACCCTCGAAATTATTTGCCAGCAGCATTCTGGAAACATATCCCCTTACTGCAGGCAAGAGCAGCCAAAGCGAAGGGCTGTGTGGTTTTTCCCAGCCCCCTTCCTCCCGGCGGCTGCTTCAGCTCAGCTCACAGAAGGCACCACGGGAGCCCTGGCAGGTTACAAAGCTGGAGACCTCAGTCTCTCCACTGTAAAGTGGGGGCTGGGACATATTTAACTTTGGAGGATTACTGGGATAATTGACAAAGCTAATGACTAAAATAGTCACTCATAAATGGCAATTAATGACTAGATAAAATTTCCCATTTTATCTAGGGTGGAGGAGGGGGCTTTACACATGACAGGAATATGTGACATCCCTGAGCAACTTCTGCAGGTGGTTTACATGGAGAGCGGGGTGGGGTAGAGAGACTTCTTCAAGACTTCAGGGGTAGTAAGGTCCCTCAAGGGAGGGAGGTACAGCACAGGAGATGGCCAGTGTACCCAGGAGACACTTGTGTCACAGCTTGGCCTTGTCTTTTTCTGGGGCTGGCAGATTTCCTTAAGCTCATCACAAATTAACAGGGTCAGGTCTAGTTCTAAAAAGATGCTCCTCTCAGCAAGCTTAACACTTTAAACAGGTTGACTTGCTGACTTCCAGATGGCTCAGAAACTGCCAGCACATACACATATCTCAGGCCCTAAGGTTCTGTATACTTCAGAAAGACTTTCTGACAGGTTCTTTTTTCTTTATTTTAACATTTTTGACAGTCTACTATGTTCTAGTTGCCATCCCTGGTGTTAGGGACCCAGCAATGAATAGAGCAGGTCAAGCCTTTGTCTCATGGAGCTTGAACTCTTACAAGTGTCCAGAATAAGTGCAAAGGCCCTGGGGCAGCCCAGCAGGTCATACAGATGAGGACACTAAGGTTCTAGAAAAGTAAGTGACTTACCCAAGGCCACTCAGCAGATAAAATGAAGACCTTGAACTCAGTCACTCATTTATTTCAGAACTCTTAGCACTGGTCAGATAAGATAATTTGCCTCAATTAAAATGTTATTTGTTCCAGCTATCCCACAAACCAAGGGCCATCTGTTATGCATAATCATTATGATGATTATTATTATTTTTGAGTCTCACTTTGTTGCTCTCGGTAGAGTGTTGTGGCATCACAGCTCACAGTAACCTCCAACTCCTGGGCTTAGGCGATTCTCTTGCCTCAGCCTCCCAAGTAGCTAAGACTACAGGCACCCAGCACAATACCCGGTTATTTTTTGTTGCAGTTTGGCCCGGGCTGGGTTTGAACCCGCCACCCTCGGTATATGGGGTTGGCGCCCTACCCAGTGAGCCACAGGCACCACCCATGCATAATCATTTGTACTAATGGCTATTTATGGAGTGCTTACTACATACCGAATGCTATACTGAAAGTTTTATAAACATTATCTCATTTATACTATCAAGAAATCTATAGGCAAGTACTATTAAAATTCCCATTTTATTGATGATGCAATTGAAACTTAGAAAGTTTAAATTATTTGTCCAGGGACACGTAGCTAGTGAGCAGTGATGCAGGGGTATGGAGCCTGGCAGGTGCCCATCAGCCACTAAATAACATAAATAATGTCCAGTGGAAAATAATTCTAGCAATAAATGAAGACATGATTTCTCTAAGCTGGTCCCTTAGAAGAGCACAGGCTAGGGGCTTCCCACTAAGGCTAAGTACCAGGAAAGTTTTGCTAGACCCAAGACTACGACCAAGGTTGGCAATAGGGAGATAGCAGAGGTAGGGTCTAGAAGGAGCACTGGGAGAGCCAGCCAGACAGCATCACTAAGGCCAATTTACAGGCTAGACAAGGAAGTAGAGACTGGGTACAAGGTTTTGGAAAGGAATAGAGACCTGGGACCAAGCAAGCAGCAGGGATGGCAACACACTGAGGTGGGGCAAGAAGCACTGAGGGGCTAGAGTGAGCTGCAGAGGGGTGGGCAGCCACCCCTGGGAAGATGCCCAGGAGGCCCCCTCACCTCTGGGCTCTGCAGTTGACACATGCCTCCTCTGTGTGCTCACCTTTGCTCTTCCCTTCTGCCCTGGAAAAAGGTTATCCTCACAGACAGCCTCTTCAGAAGGTCTTCAGAAGGACTTCAGAAGTGCAAGAGGAAGGTTATCATTATTCAGGAAGGGTCCAAGAAGGAAAGGCAGTGAGACACATGTTCAAAGTTTTTGTGAAATCTCTGGGCTTGGCTTGGCGCCTGTGGCTCAATGGGCTAAGGCGCCAGCCACGTACACCTAAGGTGGTGGGTTCGAATCCCCAGCCTGGGCCCGCCAAACAACAATGATGGCTGCAACCAAAAAACGGCCGGGCGTTGTGGCGGGCGCCTGTGGTCCCAGCTACTTGGGAGAGGGAGGCAGGAGACTCGCTTGAGCCCAGGAGTTGGAGGTTGCTATGAGCTGTGATGCCATGGCACTCTACTCAGGGGGATAGCTTGAGGCTCCGTCTCAAAAAAAAAAAAAAAAAAAAAGAAATCTCTGGGCTTTAGGACCCTGATACAGCTGTAAGGAACAAGAGCTTTGAGTGAGACAGACCTGAGAGCTGTGGGCCCTGAGCAAGTCATTACTTTCTGGGGTCTCTATTCATCTACATAGTGGGGATTAAAAATGTTTACTTTATAGGTCATTAGGGTTAAATCAAGTACATTATTGTATGTTGAAACTCTTATTCCAGAGCAAGCACTCAATAAATGAAAGATATATTTGATTATATTATGGAGTTTAGAGCATCTTCTGCAGTTTGGCAGTTTCTTAGAAAACTAAACACCCTTTTACTGTATGATCCAGCAATCATGCTCCCTTGGTATTTACTCAAAGGAACTGAAAACTTATGTCTACAGAACAACCTGCACACAGCTATTTATAGCAGCTTTATTCATATTTGCCAAAATTTGGAAGCAACCAAGATGTCCCTGAGTAGGTGCGTGAATAATTGACGGTATATAACCACAATACTATTCAGCATTAGGGAAAAGTAAGTTGGCAAATCACGAAGAGACATGGAGGAACTTTAAACACGCATTACCAAGTAAAAGAAGCCAATTTGAAAAGGTTGCATATTGTGAGATTCCAACTGTAGGACATTCTGGAAAAGACAGAACTACAGAGACAGAAAAAAGATCAGTATTTGTCAGCTATCAGGGAGAAGAGGGGATGAATCGGTGGAGCAAAAAGGGTTTTTAAAGCAGTGAGATGATTCTGTGTGATAGTAAAGAGTGGATACATACATGCATGTTATACTTTGGCCAAGCCCATTGAATGTACACCACCAAGGGCGAGCCCCGGTGTACGCTGGGGGCGTTGGGTGGTAGCGCCGTGTCAGTGTGGGTTCTTCAGGTGTAACAATGCACCACTCAGGTGGGGATGTCCGTAACCCGGGAGGCTGTGCATGTATGCTGGGGGAGACAGGAGATATGTGAGAACTCTGTGTTTTCACTCAACTACATAGTGTACTTAAGACTCCTCTAAAAAATAAAGTCTATTTCTTAAACCCCTCAAATAGAATAAATAAACCAAAGATATGGTTCCTAATGGAGAAAGGAACTTTTGATTTCATCTTTTTTTTTTTAGAGACAGAGTCTCACTTTGTTGCCCTCAGTAGAGTGCAGTGGCATCACAGCTCACAGCAACCACCAACTCTTGGGCTTAGGCGATTCTCTTGCCTCAGCCTCCTGAGTAGCTGGGACTGCAGGCGCCCGCCACAAAACCCAGCTATTTTTTTGTTGCAGTCTGGCCGGGGCCAGGTTCGAACCCACCACCCTCAGTATATGGGGCCAGTGACCTACTCACTGAGCCACAAATGCCATCCTGATTTCACATTCTTTATCTGTCCACTTCTGACTGTCCCAACTAAACTATTAAAATATATTTCTTTTCTCAGAATTCTCATTGCATTGCAACTTTTCTGGCAATTGCCATTTTTGTCACATTAAAATCATTAAGAGATTCATCTTACCTCTCTTACTGTCATGGAATGTACTGGAAGGTTCTGGCAGGAGTGATGGTGTAACCCTCAGCTCTCCATCTTGCAGTGCCTCCTCCATGCCTCACACAGGGATGAAGTTTGAAAACACGCTTCTTAAACTTAATCAATAGCTTTTATATTTCTGCACTGGCCAATAAGGTAGCTACATGTGACTATTTAAATGTAAAATTAATCAAAAATTAACATTATAAAAAATTGGTTTCTCGGTTGCACTGGCCACATTCCAAGCTGCCCATAGTCACATGTAGCTAGTGGTTACCATGTTGGATAGCTCAGATATGGGACGTGGCCATCATTGCCATGTTATATTGGGCAGTGCTATTCTGGAACATCCTTCTTCAACTTTTTCATCTGGTCCTTGAATTAAAATTATCTTTGCAATGCTGAGAGTTTATTTTTAAATTTAAAAAAAGTTTTCTTAAAACTATTTGCCCAGTTTGAACTGTGCTTGCTCAACACCATTCACCACTAAGACAATGTCTACAGAATCAGGTGCTATGGACATATGACGATATCCGGTCTGTACCATCTAGTCCTACCAGAAAGCAAGGGAACTATAAAAGAGTACTGAGGTTATGGCCACAGAACTTAGGAGTCAACGCACAGAGGCTTCCATTGACCAACAGTGAAACATTGACAGTAAGATTAACCACAAAGGCTCGGCGCCTGTGGCTCAATCGGCTAAGGCGCCAGCCACGTACACCTAGGGTGGCGGGTTCAAATCCCCAGCCCGGGCCCGCCGGACAACAATGATGGCTACAACCAAAAAATGGCCGGGCGTTGTGGCGGGCGCCTGTGATCCCAGCTACTTGGGAGGCGGAGGCAGGAGACTCACTTGAGCCCAGGAGTTGGAGGTTGCTGTGAGCTGTGATGCCATGGCACTCTACCCTGGGGGATAGCTTGAGGCTCCGTCTCAAAAAAAAAAAAT
>CAUYQV010086768.1:0-20383 GCA_963574575.1 Galagoides demidoff | reverse complement strand
TAGGCATGAGCTACCACGCCCAGCCCAGCTATTTTTTTTAGAGATGAGGTCTCACTCACTCTTGCTCAGTCTGGTCTTGAACCCATCCAGCCCAGCTATTTTTTTTAGAGAAGAGGTCTCGCTCTGGCTCAGGCTGGTCTCGAACTCATGAGCACCAATGATCCACTTGCCTTGGCCTCCCAGAGTGTTGTGATTACAGGCATGAGCCACTGTGTCTGGCCCTATCTATAAACTTTAAATAAGCCCTTTTCCAGTGTCTACCTATTAATGTTGCGAATACTTTAGGAACTGATCATACGCAGGCAGCCTCATAATGTCTTGTGCTCTGGAGGGCCTTATACACAAAAGGCGTCTTCAGAATGATCTTAGATTCATCTGTGCAACGTCAACACACACAGTTTTCAACATACGGCAGACATGGAAACACAGCCCTTGTAAACCTTAGGAAGTGGTCATGTATGTTCTTAGTACTCAATTTTTTTCATCCTTTTAAATATTACACCCAACTGTGATCAGTCATGTCTATCCTTTTCCTGTGATCTTTTCTGCAAAAACTTTCCTACCATTTCTAAAGCATCACTTCTCTTCTAATATTGTCTGGTTTTCCAACTCATTAGCCTGATACTTTCTCCTCAGTGTGAAATTGCTGACATCAATGAGGTATGAATTCACCCTCCTGGGTTTTGCTCCTGTATAAATTCTCTGGAGAGTGATGAGTCATGACTTCTAGATGAGAACGTTGGCCAACTTTTGTTCGTTGACCCCTTGGAATAAGCTGTCTGGAAGAGTTCCTTTATGTCAAATGAGGATTGAACTGCAACTGAAGGGTTACCCCATGGTGAGAAGACTTTTTCATATGAATCCTCTGATATTCCAATTCTCTTTTGAGGTAATCTCTGATACCTCCACTGGCCTTGGAATTATATATTTATTTATTTATTTATTTAATTAATTAATTTTTTTTTTTTTTGGCCGGGGCTGGGTTTGAACCCTCCACCTCCGGTATATGGGGCTGGTCCCCTACTCCTTGAGCCACAGGAGCTGCCCTATATATTTATTTTTTATCAGGGCTTGCCAGACTGTGCTTTCCAGCCTTGCTCTGGAGAGCTCTGCTGGCCCCTTCCATCCTCCCAGATCACAGCAGAAACAATCTAGGCAAAACCTCCCCCTCCAGGAATACTAGCAATATCAACATTCTGCATTCTGCTAAAGGCTATACCTATATTACCTCATTTAATCTTCAAAATAACATCCAAAGTGGATATTATTATAATATCCAGTTCCTATGTTTGGTTCATAGAAGTTAAACAATTTGTTCAAGGTCACACAACTAGTAAGTGACAGTGCCTGGTCATTTGGACTCTAACAATTCCAATCTCTGTCCTGTTGCCCCAATTCCCTCTCACTTTTTATCCTGTCCCTTGTGACCTGCTGGGAGCCCCAGTCTCACCAAGGGAAAGTTCACAATCTTTAACACTCAAGCTTGGCACACAGGCTGTGCCCAGCCCAGCTGGACTTACATGACAGAGAGGCTTTATTCTTCAGCCCTGTGTTCTTCCACAGCCATTCTCTGTGGGATGAGGTCATCATACAATTACATTCTGCGGCTCTGGCCACTCTCCTCCGACTCCAGTGCCTTCCCCAACACACTCCAGTCTCTCAGTTCTAATTATCACCAGGCTGAGTGGGCCCTTGGAAAAGTCCCCCAGGCAGGAGATGACTAAATTGTAAGTCTAGGCAGAAAACATGCTGTGTTATCTATCACCACATGACAAATGACCCCAAAATGTTGTGGATTAAAACAAAACAACAAAAAAAGTTATTACCTCTCAGTTTCTATAGGTCATGAATGTGGATATATTTTAACTGGGTGCCTCTTACTCAAGTTCTCTCACAAAGTCCAGTTATTGGCCGGGGATGTGGTCTTATCTGAAGGCTTGTCTAGAGGTGAAGGGTCCTATTCTAAGCATGCTCACTTGGCTGTTGGCAAGCTTCAGTTCCTTGTGAGCTATTGGACTAAGGACCTTTGTTTCTTTTTGTTGTTGTTGTTCTTGTTGCAGTTTGGCCAGGGCCAGGTTTGAACCTGCCACCCTTGGCATATGGGGCCAGCACCCTACCCACTAAGCCACAGGTGCCACCCAGGACCTTTGTTTCTTACAACGCACCACACTGGCCTCTTGTAGGGTTGCTCACAACACAGCAGCTTGCTCTCCCCAACACAAGTGATTTAAGAGAGAGTGAGCAAGGGAGAGCACACCCAAGGTACAAGCCACAGTCTTTTTATAATCTAATATCAGAAGTGCCATCCTATCAGTTCTACTATATCCTATTTGCTAATAGTGAATCATCAGTCACTCAGGGAAGGGCATTACACAAGGGCATGAACACCAGGAGATGGAGATCACTGGAGGAGTGAGGGTAGGGAGGGGGTCGGTTAGGACCTGGTGACCCCCCACAGGAAAAGCCATTTCAAGCCCTTGGCCCAGTACCTTCTTCTCAGGATGTCAACAATAAGAGATCATGATCTCAGTCACTGAGTGCTGTGGAAAAGTAAGAATGGAAGGCTTGGCTTCCAGTCAGGACTCGCCACTACTTGATCTGCAGACCTAGGAGGTCACTTGGCTCCTCTGATCCTTGGCTTCCCTCTCAGTAATGAGCCCCTAGACTGCCAGCCTCATGGGGACAAAGATCCTGTCTGACTCACCTCTGTATATGTTGAAGACCTACTAGAACACTCAGCACACAGTAAGAACTTAATGATTAATTAATTTATGACACTAGTTGAAAGGTTGTGAGGATCAAACAAGATAGTTGGGTGTTAGAAGTCATCAGGTCACAGAAACCCAATGTTACAGAATCTTAACCATGTGGCAATCTGATCATGAAACAGAAATGGACTAAACTGTGCTAAAGGGCAGAGAACTATCCTTCTCCCTTCTCGCTGGGTCTGAAACAGGGGTCTCCCTTTCTTTCCCCAAGATGATGCGACCTTAAATGACCTATCATTTACGTGATGTGTTTTTTTTTTACCTCTTTTGTTTCAGACTATTATCTACCACAACTATTTTTTTTTGCCTAAAGTATTTTGTTACCTCCTAATGAAACCTAAGTTATCCTATCTCATACATAGAATGTGAGTAACTTGAGGGTCTTCAAAGCACAGCAGGTAAGTGGGATTAAGAATGGTGAAAACCCCTGGAATTGATGGCAAGATTAGAAGTGCTGTCCGTTGTGAGGAACCCAAAACAAGATATGATCCAGAAAAATAACTATCGGATGACTTCTCTCTTGCTTTTCATCCTGGGCTAGGGGTTTTGGCGGGACAGAGGAGATTGAATAAAGAAGAGGTGGAAGAGACAATAGTGGCAAAAACTTATCTATATTACCTATGTGACGTCTCTTCATCAATGAACTGGAGATGTCACACTGTTTCCTCCTGTGTGGCCTCTTTGAGTTCTTGAGAACAATAAATTTCCCAAGTCTCTGCGAGCTGAATTCATTCCTCTGCATGACCTACTAGGCCACAACTAAAGAGAGAAAGATCCCAGGCAAGTAAAGGAGATAAGGAAGAGAATGCTCGTGGAACCTGGGAAGCAGTGTGTATGGACATAGGATCCAGAGACCAGCTGCACCAGATCGCTGAAGGTACTTAGGTTGAAATTCAGATGTGCAGTCTTCACCCGGCCCTGCTGAATCAGACTCCCTGGGGGAGAGGGAGGCATAAGAGTAGGAAGGCTATGCAGTGCCCCTTGGTGGGAAGGTAGGAAATCAGATGGAAAAGACTTGTGCCAGGTGAGGTTCCAGTTGGGGAGAGCATTATCCAAAGCAGATGGACTGGAGATGCAGGCCTGCCCTTGAAACCGCCAAAGGTCAAAGTAGAGTTGCAGAAGGTCATCTTTAAATTCCAAAGATCAGGCTTGGCACCTATAGCTCACGGAGTAGGGTACCAGCCACATACACCAAAGCCAGCGGGTTCCGGCCCAGCCCAGGCCTGCTAAAGGCCAATGACAACTGCAACCAAAAAATAGTCGGGCGCTGTGGCAGGCGCCTGTAGTCCCAGCTACTCAGGAGGCTGAGGCAAGAGAATCGCTTGGGCCCAATAATTTGAGGTTGCTGTGAGCTGTGATGCCATAGCACTCTACTGAGGGTGACACAATGAGACTCTGTCCCCCCCCCCAAAAAAAATAAATTCCAAAGATCAGATCTGAAAGGAAAAGACAGCACGTGCTCAGTAACGAAGGACTCAAAATAATCTTTACTCAGCTGAGGGCAGGAGCAGGTAGAAGGCCTGGACAAGATAACAGAAAGGGGGGGTTTATTTGCTGTGGGGGTATCATCCATGGGTGGATCTGCCTGGTCTAAAGGTTTTCCTTCAATTGTTGCACATCCAAGAGGAATGCTGTCCTGGCTCACTGTTTCCCCTGCTGTCACCTTCCATGACTCTAATTCAGATTTTGCTGAGATTGACAGATCTGCCAGGGGAGCCAGCCCGGCTGTCTGGTGTGCGTAGTTAAAAATAATCTTTAGAGTTTGCTAAGCTGGCTTCTGAATATCTGAGGCTCTAATTAATGGGTGATCTTCATGCTGTTATATGAATTTGAAAACTACTGCTTCCAGACTGCATTGTTGCCCTGGCAGCTGTCTGCCAAGCTGCCCCTATTGTCCCCATCACCTCCTGGCCCCCTGCCCAATCTGTCACCTCTGGGAGCCACAACCTGTGCCCCCCAGTTTTTGATGGAATCCAAGTCTTGGCCTGTTTACCAAAAGAGACCTGAAGAAACAGCTCGATCTTAGGAAACAACAAGCGGGCTTCATTCATCACAGCTTATTTTACGTCTTTATTTTTCTCAGGGATTTCTCTGCTTCAACTGCCTCAGGGGGCAGGTACAACAAAACGACAGAAATGAAAACACTAAGCCACATTAAAATGCTCTCCCAGCCACAGCCAAACCCGGAGCCTTTGGAGACTAAACTGCGGCAAGTGCAGCTGTCCCTGTACCAGCGACAGGGAGCGTAGGCTCAGATTGATGGTTTTGGGCTTAAGCCCAGGAGTTTAATGATAATGACGATGGTGGTGATGATAATTATTATAATAATAACCGATCTTTATTGAGTGTTTTCTATGTGCCAGAAACTGTATTGTGCATTGCATGTATATCTATAGCTGTGTGTTTCTCTATGTAGTATCCTTATATCTAAAACCTCATTGAATTCTTCGTACAGTTCTATGAGGTCAGTAATATTTTTACCTCCAGTTCACAGAGGAGACAGCTGAGGCTCAGGGAGTTTCAATAACTTGCAAAGTGAGTCGTGGAACTGGGACATGAGGGGTTGATCCTTGTTACTCAAATCTTCTGAAGACATAGGAGGGAATACACTGGAGAAAAACCACCTCTGGATCCCTGCTCTTAAGATCCATGGCTGGGTTCACATGCTAGTTCCACCGTTTACTAGTGGTGTGACCTTGAGAACATTATACAGCCTCGATTTTCTCAACTACAAAATGAGGAATTAAATGCCTCCTTCATTCTTTTAGTTAGGTCCCTTTTGAATGCGAATTATAGACTCCTTCAAGTTACCCCAGGAAAAGGGAAATTTATTGGAAAGATATATGCTATATTGATGTATTTGTAAGAACTACAGTATTGAGTTGCAAATAATAAAATCCCAGCCCAAACTAGTTTAATCCAAAAAGGAGATCTGTTGGCTCACGTAACTCAGAAGGACAGGTGGGGTGCAGGTTAGCAATAGCTTCAGGCCCCTCTGGATCTGGGGGCTCAAATAGTGTATCTGAGTGATTCTGTGACCCTTTCCACCTCTCATCTCTGCTCCTCTCTCTGTATTGATGTCATTCTTTGCTGCTATAGTTGGGATTCCTCCCTTGAACCTGCAAAGACAACTACAGGCAGTCCTAGTTTCCACAAGCTAGGAAGCAAGGAAAGTCTCAGAGGGAGCATGGCCCTGCTGACACCTTAATTTTCGACTTCCAGCCTCCAGAACTATGAGAGAATCAGTTTCTATTGCTTTAAGCTGCTTAGTTCATAATACTTTGTTATAGCAGCGCTAGGAAATTAACATACTCCTCTTTCGCCATCTTAGGAGATCAGACCTGGAAGATGATCCAGCTCCGCTATGTTTAACCACATGTATCTGACCATGGCCTCTGCTGCTTTTTATGCCCTGCCACCCTTCCCTCCATAAACCCATCACAGAGGGAGTCCTCAGACGAGTATTGGCACCATGGATATACACCCAAATGATTCTTCTGCCTCACATTCTTTAGCACAAGCAAGTCCCAACTAGGCACAGCAGATTGCCACCCCCACCCCAAGTTTGGTTCTCCGTAGATAAGCAAGCTAAGTGTTCTCTCTTGGAGTGCAGTTCTCCTGCCTAGCCCAGTGGCGGATCTGCTATCATACTTTGCTCCTCAAGAGTGTTGGGATTTTGGCATCAATGAAATAAAACATGTGATGACATCGAATAGTGTCCTAGATAGACTGGGACAGAGGACAAGAAATGCTGGGTAATGACCACATAAATTATTCTATAAAACGCTGCTTTAGAAATCCTTAACCCTGGCTGGGCGTGGTGGCTCACCTGTAATCCTAACCCCTGGGAGGCCAAGGCAGGTAGATTGCCTGAGCTCAGGAGTTCAAGACCAGCCTGAGCAAGAGCAAGACCTCATCTCTAAAAATAGCCGAGCGTTGGGGCAGGCACCTGTAGTCCCAGCTACTTGGGAGGCTGAGTGCCACAGCACTCTACCTATGGTGACAAAGTGAGACTCTGTTTAAAAAAAAAAAAAGAAATCCTTAGCCCTTCAAACTCTTTCTTTACTTTATTTTCAATATTCAAACAATACCAAACACTGGAAAGCCTATTTTTCAACAAGGATTTCACCAAATAGTTACTGAGTACCCACTAAGTGCCAGCCGCTGCTCTAACCACTGAGGGGCACAGCAGGGGGAAGAACAGATAAAATACTTGCTTATGTGGAGTCTATATTCAATGGGGTCCTGGGGATAGAGACAGTATGCAAATAGATATTTAGTATGTCAGGTGGCTAGTGCTGTGAAGAAAAATAAAACAAGGTAAAAGGGTAGCGAATGACGAGGGTGCCTCTTAATTCAGGGCAGCCAAGGAAGGGCGACCACCTGATGAGATGACATTTGAGCAGAGACATGAACACAGTGAGAGCGGGGGCCATGCAGGCATCTGCAGGCAGAAGGCGACGTAAGTGTAGGGGTCCTGAAATGGAAATAAGCTTGGTGTGTTCCAATAATGTCAGGGAGGCCAGTGTGGCTTGAATTTGATGAATGAGGGGGAGTGGTAGAGAATGAGATGGAAGAGGTCCAAATCACATAGGGCCCTGCAGACCACCATAAGATGGGATGGGTCGCCCTGTGCATACGATAGGAAGCTGCTGGAAGGTATTTTTTTATTTCACAGCAGTTCATTTATTTATTTTCTTTTTTCCTAGAGACAGGGTCTCACTTTGTCTCTCAGGCTGTGAAATACAGTGGTGTGATCATAGCTAGCCAGAGCTTTGAAGGCCTGGGCTCACGTGATCCTCACACCTCAGACTGGGAGTAGCTAGGACTATAGGCACCCACCACCATGCATGGATATTTTCTTGTTTTAGATTGATATTAGGGTACATACATTTAGGTAACATTGTTTGCATTTGTTGGGTAAAGTCCAAGTTGTAGTTGAGCTCCTCACCCAGGAGATGTGCTGTATACCCATAGACCGTGTCTGCTGTATGAGAGCTTCTCCCTCCTCCCCTCTTCGTTCTCCCTTCCTCCCTCCTCTCCTTTCCCTTCCCCTTCTTCTTGAATTTAATTGTGTTTTTCTCTCATGTGGGCATTGTAGTTGTTTTTGTACTAGTATTCATATTAGTATTTTGTACTAGTACTCATTGAGTATTGAGTACTAGTTTCATATTAGTATTAGTATTGGATACTTGCTTTTCCATTCTTGTGATACTTTACTTAGGAGGACGGTCTCCATATCCATCCACTGGAAGGTTTTAAGCAGAGGAGTGACATGATGTGGCTTATATAGTAAAGGATCTCTCTGGCTGCCATGTAGAGAAAGAATGGAGAAAAGAGATAAATTAGGGGGCCATTGCAATAAACCAAGTGAGAGGTGGGCAGTGGCTTGACCTAGGGTTGGTAATAGTAGACATGGTGAGAAGTATTCTAAATATATGTTGAAGGTAGAGCCTGTAGGATTTGCTGATGGATTGGATAAAGGGAATGAAAGAAAGTGAGAAGGAGTTAAGGGCAATTATTCCAAATTTAGGGTCAGAATGGAGTCACCATTCTTTTGGGGGGGGAGGTGGGGAGACAGTCTCTCTCTGTCACCCTGTCTAGAGTACAGTAGCATCATCATAGCTCACAGCCACATCAAACTCTTGGGCTTAAGGGATCCTCTTGCTTAGCATCTCAAGTAACTGAGCCTACAGACACAGTCATCACACCCAACTAACTTTTCTGTTTTTTGAAGAGATGGGGTCTCTCTCTGCTCAGGCTGGCCTTGGCTCCTGGTCTCAAGCGATCCTCCCACCTTGGTCTCCCAATGTGCTGGGATTACAGGCCTGTGCCATTGCACCTGGCCTGGAGTTGTCATCCTCAACTTCTCTCATACCCATTCCCTCTCCATGCCCATTACCCCTTTCCCAACTGAGGACGCCGTATCTCGTGTGGTTTACTTTAGCATCCTCATCTGCCTCCTGTCTCCAGACTTGCCCCTTTAATCCTTTCTCTCCTAGCAGCCAGATTGCCAAATCCAACCATGTCACTCTCTTCCCCGCCCCTCCATCATGACCTAGAGGATAAAGTCAAATGGCCTTTTCATGGCCCCAGGGACCCCATGCTCTTTCCCCTGTGTTTCTGTGACTTCACCCTCAATGACCCGTCCACAGACACCTGGTGTTCCTGGCAGGCCACTGTGCTGACACCTCTTCAATGTTCTCTCCTCCATGCCTTTGTTCCTGCTGTTTCCCTGGCCTACAGGGCTCTATCTCTACTTCTGATTCCTCCTGAAAAATGCTTATTCATCCTTAAAGATGTAAATCCAGGCTTTCTTCCTTTATTGAGTCTTTCCTGGAGCTCCAGATGTAGGTGACTCCTTCTTTCATAGCTCCCCCACCTTTTTATAGCTTGTCTAATTGCATTGACCTTGTTTTCCCATGTGTCTCCTTTACCAGACTGAAGTTCTTTGCAGGCGGAAATCACGTCTTATTTATTTCTGGCACTCTAACACCAGTACACAGGCAGCACACAGGATGGCTTAGTCAATAAATGTTGAATTAGTGAATGGAAATGTAGGATGCGTGGATTAGCTTACAAGAAGTGCCAGAGTAACCTGACTTGGGCAATAGGAGGTTAGATGCTGATGTAAGAGTTCAACCCCTCCCAAAAGAAAAGGAAGGAAAGCTAACATCATGATTGAGAGCATGGGTCTTGGAGTCACAATCTGGATTTCAATTTGTCTCTGCTGCTTGCTGTATTTAACTACTAGGAGCCTCAATTTCCACACCTGGAAATTAGGAATAATCATACCTGCCATAGGGGTTGTTGTGCAGTGAGATAATGTATACCTGAAGCACAAAAGAGAAAGCTGCATTATCTAAACAGGTGGCCCCAAAAATGCTATTAGAGAGAGAACTGATTTTTCTAGGACACTACCTTGAAAGGGAATTTAGAGTAGAAAGTGAGACCATGAGAAGGGGTGCTGAGACATCATCAGAGAAGGGAAAGAACCGTGCTCCCCCTCACAGTGTATGCTGCATGAGTTTATAGCACACCACCTGGGGGTAGGACATTCAAATCAAACTTTATCTTATAAATGAAAACTATAGAATCTTGGGTGGCGCCTGTGGCTCAAAGGAGTAGGGCACCGGCCCCATATGCCAGAGATGGCGGATTCAAATCCAACTCCAGCCAAAAACTGCAAAAAAAAAAAAGAAAGAAAACTATGGAATCTAATCATTTATACTCCCACGTTAATCTGAAATTTTTTTAAATAAACTTTTTATTTTGGAGTAATTTTAGATTTACAGCAAAGTTACAAAGATAGTCAGATAGACTTCCTGTAGATTCTTCACCCAGCTTCCTCTAATGATAATGTCTTACATAGTACATTTGTCCAAAGTGAGACACTTGGTACAGTAGTACTACTTATTACAGTATAGATATTTTTAATTCAGATTTCATCTGCTTTTCCACTAATGCCCTTTTTCTGTTCCAGGATCCATCCAGGATGCCACAGTGCATTTAGCAATTCTTTTTCATAACTCAAGAGGGGACAGTTATGAAAGTCTCAAAGCAAGTAAGGATCAGAAGGGGAAGAGAGAGAGGGATTGAGTGAGAGGTGGACACAGAAAAAAAAGGAAGGAGAGACCAAAGAGAGAGCAATGCCACCTGCATCATGTATGACCTGGCTCTTCCCCACCCCACACTGTAACCACATGCATGCTGATGGGAGGAGTCTGAATTCTGGAAATGGAACAAGTGCTCTGAATTTCATGTCTGAACTGGTCTGGTGCAAAAGGGTGAGGCTGGTCAGTGGGACAGAGGAGCCTGATGGTAGATTTGACCCCCAGAGTGCTTAGCTATCAGCTTAGCTCCAAAAAACTGACCATAAGATTAGGGAGGAGCCCGCGTGATGGCTCATGCCTATGGTCCTAGCTAGTGAGGGGAGAGAACAGTGTGAAGAAGGAGGATTGCTTGAACTCAGGAGTATAGCTACTGCCTTCGAGCCTGGGCAATGGACAGGAGAAAAATAGATTAAGTAGGGACTCCTAGCTCCTGGTTTAGGCTCCTCCCCTAACCTAACCCACCGGGGACTTAATGCAGACCACAATGGATTCACTACCAAGAGAACCCACTCCTTGGATTAAACCACTCCCAGGTTACTGACAATGACCATTAGGGTAACTTGTGGGTTCCCAGGTCCCAGCAACAGCAGCAACAGTGGCAACAGCAGAAGAAGAAGATGGACAATTGATGTGGTGAAGGTAACAATAATCATGGTAATGACCCTAAAACCTGGAGCTGGGACCTCCTCCAGTAATATCCTAGGCTCCCCACTCCTTCTTCCATCTCCTAAACTCCTTCTTATTCTTCCCTCCCTCAGTTCCCGGAGAGTCCCTTAGGGGTTCACTGGGTTCTCTTTATCACAGAGATGTGAAGACTTAGCAGAAGACCCTGCCTGAGAAACCACCATTAGAGATGGCGTTCCAATGGCAGGAAATGGGCTGACCAGCAAGGTCAGTCTGTTGTGTGTTGTTTTTTTTTTTTTCACTGAACTGATCAATATTTTCAACACTATGTTTTTAAAAATCCTCTGCATTTCCACAGTGCTTTTACCTCCATTATTCCAAGAAATATGTAAGGTGCTCCTATCTGACAGATGAAGCCGCTGTGTTTCCAGGGGGTAAGGCATTGTCAGAAGGTCATCCAGCTAATGGCAAAGGATCTAGGACTAGGAGATGGTGGCTCCCTCTTGGACCTGAGCCTCCTGTGAGCTGCCATCAAGGGTGCTTCCCAATGAGAGGACATTCCCAGTCGTCTCTCAGTGGAGGGTGGGGGAGCTCAGATTCCAAATATAAAGAATTTTCCAAATGTCAACATTTTAGCCTTAACAAATTTATTTGAAAACACATTTCTTCAAAATAATTTATTCCTAAACAGTTAAAGCAGGGGGAAAGGCAGTTGTCAAAGAATGAATTGAACAGACA
The DNA here is from genome assembly GCA_963574575.1 of Galagoides demidoff. Taxonomy (NCBI): domain Eukaryota; kingdom Metazoa; phylum Chordata; class Mammalia; order Primates; family Galagidae; genus Galagoides; species Galagoides demidoff. The sequence goes on along the minus strand of CAUYQV010086768.1, from coordinate 8,640 downwards.
GGATAACAGACAGGTTAAGGGGAATAATTAGAGGCTTTTTTCTCGTTATTCAACAGCTTCTTTTTCAGGCCTGTCAATCACTGTTTATCACACTTGAACCAAACCAATGATTTTTTTTTTCCCCTCTCTGAGGCCAAGCGGACCTGCTGGGGGAGATAGTGAAGGCAAGTGTGTCATACAAGGTGGAGCTAGAGCAGCTTAAAATCATTCATAGCAGCATGGAAACCAGGAGACCCCTGCCCATGGGAAGGACCCATGCCAGTAGCTTATACCACACCTGGCCAAGGGGCAGTAAACTTTTTCTAGATCTTATGTGGGCTGGTATTCTTGCCAGATGGGCACTTTTATTCCTGTTTCATAGATGAAGACATTAAGACTCAGAGTGGTTAAGACACAGACACAAAAGAGAAAATTACACAAAGCTCCAGTGCCAGCTGAACAGCATCATTTCAGAAGCACTGTCCATTTACACTGGGATGGGTGTCAGGATCCCAATAGCAGTTACTGTTCAGGCACATCCCTGTCCTCCTGGGACAGGGGGACTAAGTCAGAGCAATCCACCTAGTTCCAGATAAAGCACAAGGCAGAGAAAGAGCCAATGTTTAACCCAAGGGTCAGAGGGTCAGGGAGGGAACTCACCCTTGGCCAACTAGGTGCCTAACCTGGTTGGTGACACAGCCACATTCCGAAGCCCACCAAATGAAGTTCCAGGCCTCTGGATGAAGCTCTGCCACAGACCCACCTTAGAAGAACAGAGCCGGACAGAAGAGGAGAAGGAAGGATGTTGAGTGAGTGCCGAGGGGAGGCTCTGACCCAGGAGGAGTCAGGGAAGACTTCCAGGAGGAAGGAACGGCTGAGTTGAGTGGCAGCCACATAAGTAAAAGTGTTGAAGAGGAAAAGAGAAAAAGAGTTCCCAGGAGAAAAGACAACAAGCAAAGGCACACACGTGCCTGGAAACATCACAACGTCAGGAGAAAACTATAGTTAGACGTAAATTAAGTGTTAAACTGCAAATGAGGAGCGGCCATTAATAAGGTGATAGCCGATAGTAGCTAAATTCTACTGAATCCTGACCACACACCAGATCTACTAAGAGCTTTGTGTATATTACTCATTCATTCCACAAATATTTATTAAGCACTATAGGGATGGCTACAAAACGCGCCAGTGAAAACTTTCAGTCCCTTATACAAACTCAGAGGAAAGCTTTTTACCTTCTTTCACAGTTTCTCTCTCCACTAATTATGGTTTTTAATTTTATTTTTATCTATTATGGGTATATAATAGTTGTATATATTTATAGGGTACATGTAATGTTTTCATTCGGGCATACCACGTATAACAATGAAATAAGGGTATTGAGGTGCCCATCACCTCAAGCATTTGTCATTTCTTTGTGTTAGGGACATTCCAATTTCAATTTCTCTCTTTTAGTTATTTTTAAATATTCCATAACTTATTGGGGTTTTCTGTTTGTTTGTGACAGAGTCTCACTTTGTCACCCTGGTAGAGTGCTGTGGTGTCATAGCTTACAGCAACCTCCAATTCTTGGGCTCAAGTGATCCTCTTGCCTCAGCCTCCCAAGTAGCTGGGACTACAGGTGCCCACCACAATGCTCAGCTATTTTTAGAGATGGGGTATCGCTCTTGCTCAGGCTGGTCTTGAGCTTGTGAGCTCAGGGCAATCCACCCGCCACAGCTTCCTAGAGTGGCAGGATTACAGGTGTCAGTCACTGTGTCCAGCCATAAGCAATATTCTTAATGACATTAATCTTAGTACATGGGGGTAAAGATCAACTTTAGGGACAGAAAGCTATGTGCTTTTAGGCAAAAGATAGGGGCTTGGTGCCCATAGCACAGTGGTTACAGCGCCAGCCACGTGCACTAAACATGGCGGGTTCAAGCCTGGCCAGGGACAGCTAAACAACAATGACAACTGCAACAAGAAAATAGCTGGGCATTGTGGTGGGCACCTGTAGTCTCAGCTACTTGGGAGGCTGAGGCAACAGAAGCACTTGAGCCCAAGAGTTTGAGGTTGCTGTGAGCTGTGACACCATGGCACTCTACTCAGGGTGACATAGTAAGACTCTGTTTCAAAAAATAAAAAAATAGGAAAGTATACAGAAGCTACATGACTTCTGGCAAAGGAAACAAGAAGAGACTATTGTTGTTTTAGGAAAGCAGGAGAAGTATTTGGGGGTCTGTTCCTTGAAAGCACCTCCTGGGCTGTGGGGATTCTGCTGCCTCACAGTCTGCACTCCACAGAGCAGGTAAGTAAAAACCCATCCAGAAGAGGTGGGGGGCAACAGAGGCAGGATCACATGTGCCTTGGGGCACCAAGTCCACAGAGCATGCTCCACATCCCATCATACTCACTTATAAAATACAGATTCAAAGATAACATTCTTAAGAATTTCAAGGTGTCAGCTCAGTGCCCTTAGCACCGTGGTTACAGTGCCAGCCACATGCACCAAGGCTGGCAGGTTTGAACCCAGTCCGGGCCTGCTAAATAACAATGACAACTGCAACAAAAAAATAGCCGGGCGTTGTGGCAGGTGCCTGTAGTCCCAGCTACTGGGAAGGCTGAGGCAAAAGAATCACTTAAGCCCAAGAATTTGAGGTTGCTGTGAGCTGTGACATCATGGCATCCTACTGACGGCGACATAGTGACACTATGTCTCAAAAAAAAAAAAAAAAATTTCAAGATGTCAACCACAGAGAATCAAACTCCAAGTGCAGGGCCCCCATCTGAGGGTAGGCCCTGTGCAACTGCACTGTTTGCATACCTTAAAAGCCAGCCCTGGAGTACTGCCATGTGTTAGAGTCTGCTCTTGATTGTGGGATATAGCAGTGAACAGAACAAAAAATCCTAAAGTCATGCAGCTTATATTCAAGAGGGGGAAAAAACCCAACACAACTAATAAGGAAAATATATGGTATATTTAATGGCAATAAGTACAATGAGGAAAAATGATAAAGAAGAGGGCTCAGTGGCTCTGGAGAAGGTGCAGTTTTCAAAAGGGAGGGGAGGAATGTGCTCATTGAGAAGAGGACCTTTGAGGAAAGATTTGAAGGAAGAGGCCAGGCACGGTGGCTCATGCCTGTAATCCTAGCACTCTGGGAGGCCAAGGCGGGTCGATTGCTCAAGCTCACAAGTTCGAGACCAGCCTGAGCAAAAGTGAGAACCCCATCTCTACTAAAAATAGAAAATCTGAGGCAAGAGGATCACTTGAGCCCAAGAGTTGGAGGTTGCTGTGAGCTCTGAGGCCACGGCACACTACCCAGGATGACAGCTTGGGGCTCTGTCTCAAAAAAAAAAAAAAAAAAAAAAGAGAGAGAGAGAGAGAAAAGAAGAAAGAAAACAAGATGAGGGTGCTGTCCTCAAAGGCAAATGAAGAAAGTGTTTCAAGGAGAGGTTGATTGTCAGTGGTAAGTGCTGCTGGTGGGTCAGTATGAGGAATCAGAACTAGCTTTTGAATTTAGCAATATGGAGTTCATTGGTCATGACAACTACAGAAGATTCAGTGGTGTAGTGGGGGTGAAATCCTGATTAGATGGGTTTAAAAGAAAATGAGAGTGAATGAACTCATTATTTTGAAAATTAGTAAAGGGGGAAAAGCCCAAACATTTATCCTCTTTTTCCTCTAGGTGACCAAACCATTAATGAGGAGATATTTCTTCTTACAGAAGAATTCAGCTAGCAAATAAGGAGGGCATGACCAAGTATCATCATTTTATAGCTCCTGATGAATAAACAGATCTCAACAATGCTCACCCATGGCGATACAAAAGGTATTATATACTTCTGAATAGGAAGGCATCAGAATCTGATTAAGCCTCTAGTACTAACTATCAATTTAAAAAAACCACAAGGAGAGAGAAACCCATTTGGCAACACCACAGGGGTGCAATTAGGAAAATCCAGTCTGTGGGAAACGCTAAAGAAAAAATGATCTGGTTTCTTCAACAAAAATATTGCAAAAATGAAAAAAAAAAAGGGATGGAGAGAGAATCCTACATATTAAAAGAGATTTAAAGCCAAATCTAAATCTGGGCATGGTAGCTTGCCTATAGTCCTAACACTCAGCACTCTTGGAGGCCAAGGTATGAGGATCAGTTGAGCTCAGGAATTCAAGACCAGTCTGAGTAAGAGTCTCGTCCCTGCTAAAAATAGAAAAATTAGTTAGGCTTTGTGGTAGACACCTGTAGTCTCAACTACTCAGGAGGCTGAGGCAAGAGGATCACTTGAACCTAGGAGTTTGAGGCTGCAATGAGCTACGATGACACCACTGCATTCCGGCTTGGGCAACAGACTCTGTCTCCAAAAGTAAATAAATAAATAAATTGACAAATTACTGTAAACGGCCTTTATTTATATTTCAAACAAAGTGGGAAAAAATGACATTTGAAATAATTGAAAATTTGAATATCAATTGGATACTTGATTACATTGAAGAACCATTCTTATTTTGGGGACATGATATAGTATTGTGGGCTTTTTATAGCAGCATATATTGAAATATCTACAGGTGAAATTATATGTATGGGATTTGTTGCAAAATAATCCTAGAGAAGAGGTGAGCGATAAAATTAGATTGGCCAGAAAATGATAATTATTAAAAATTGGGTCATGGGATATGTTAAATCGTATTGTGGAGGTTGCAGTGAGCTATGATTGCATCACTTGCTCCAGCCTGTGTGACAAAATGAGACCTTATCTCTTAAAAAAAAAAAGATGATAATTCTTTCAAGGAGTTTTTGCTGTCGAGAGGAACAAGGAAATGAGGCAGTGGCTAGAACTATTTTATTTAATCCTCAACAGCAACTTGTTCACGTAGATACCATTATTTTCATCCCATTTTATGGACAAAAAGACTAAGATATAGAAAAGTTAAGTAACTCGTGCAGGAATACATAGTAAATGGCTGAGCAGGGAACCAAAACCAGGTAGTTGGCCTGGTGCTGTGGCTCACGCCTGCAATCCTAGCACTGTGGGAGGCTGAGGCGGGTGGAGACTGAGCAAGAGCAAGACCTTATATCTACTAAAAATTAAAAAAAAACTAGCCAGGCATTGTGGCAAGTGCCTATAGTCCCAGCTACTGCTTGGGAGGCTGAGGCAAGACAATCACCTGAGCCCAGAAGTTTGAGGTTGCTATAAGCTATGATGATGCCATAGCACTCTACCCAAGGCAACAGAGTGAGACTGTCTCCAAACAAATGAACAAAAAAAGAACAGGTAGTTTGGCCCTAGAACTCTTAACCATTTTACTATGTATGCTATAACATGGTCAGCTTTGCATTTTGTATTACTTTGACAGACTCGTGAGGAACAAAATCAAACGCAAGGGCACCAGTGAGGGGGTTACTATAATAGTCTATGTAGGAAATGATGGTGACCTGAACCAGGGAGGGAGCAGTTGAAATGAGAGATATGGAGGAATTACAAAGATATACGGGGGTAACACTGACCAGCAGATCTTGGTAAGGTTAGGAGGACCAGAGCAAGGAGAGCATCAATTGTGGATCTCAGATTTACAGCTCGGTTCAGCTGAGGCAGAAAAGACCAGAGAAAAACTATGAGGAATGAGTTAATTTGGGACATATTAATATTACATGATGCTGGTGCTCCCTGTGGGGGAAAGATATCAGAATTGAGATCCATTCCATTTATTGGCATTGTTGATCTCCCTGATATGCACCTTGTTGGTAACTGCAAGCGACAGGTTACTGGTTGAGGAAGAAAGGGAGCCTTTACCTTCACCAGATGGCCCTCTCAGACAGAAAAGAGGCGACAGAGTTAACATCCAGTCTAAACACCTACTTCCAGAGTCTGATTTCCCAGGGCCATCCTCCTTTTCACCCAACAGGCATGGTCTGTCCAGGTCTTGTCTTAGTCCTAGATACATTTCACACGGTGAAAGGATACAAGTTTGGAAGTTGGACGGAGTTCCTTTACAGAAGCTAAGGTTTAAGGTGGGTGATACACTTACTACCTGTGTAACATTGGGGAAACTTACTTCACCTTTCTGAGTCTTGGTTTCCCCCATTGAAAATGAGGATAATGATAATGACACCCTAAGATTAAAACGTGTTCTTGGAAATTAAAAACCTGAGAGAGGCATTTGGGGCATATCCTGTGTCTGGGCAGAGCAAAGACAGAAGGCTCTGATGGCCTTACCTGATTCAAGTACATTCCCTCCTGATCTGGGAATACACTCACCTACATTTGGGGTGCAGAAATTCATAAGGTGAGGCTCTCCCAGGACTCCAAGATTGTCTCATGCACTACTTTTGCCTATAGTCTCACAGCGATAACCTGCAGGGATGGTCAGCACCAAGTGCATGGACAGCTCCTTTCCCAGGACTTCCTTATTATTAACTCCAGAACCTGGCCTCTGCCCATGGTTCTGATCAAGAGTTTCCTACCTTTCTTTGTCTTCTTGCCACAGCTTTAAGCGCTTGGGTCAGAGTCTGTAGGCTTGGCATACAAGAAGGGGCCTGAAATTCAATCTAGATAAGAAAATTAAATTTTCAAACCAGATTATAATTTTTTTGAAAACATACTCAGATAAATAAACTTTCTTTTCTTCTTCTTCTTCTTTTGTAGAGACAGAGTCTTACTTTATTACCCTTGGTAGAATGCCATGGTGTCACACAGCTCACAGCAACCTCCAATTTCTGAGCTTAGGCGATTCTATTGCTTCAACCTCCTGAGTAGTTGGGACTACAGGCAGGTGCCCACCACAATGCCCGGCTATTTTTTGTAGTTTTGCCAGGGCCGGGTTCAAACCCACCACCCTCGGAAATTGGGGCCGGCACCCTACCGCCCAGATAAATAAACTTTCTAAACCTGTATGATTTCAACTTTTTAGGAAATATTGCATTGTTATCTATTGCGGCTGATTCTGACATAAAGTTTGTATTTTACAAACAGCTTAACTCTTAAAAGAGTTTTATTAACGAGCCCCTAATGGATTGAAATTAATGTCTTTTATAGTTGCGGGCTCTCTGGCTTCATTTTCCATGTCTTAGGAAAATGCTTAGGTAGCTGCTTCAGCATTTCACAAATTATCAAGGAGATTAAGGGCATATTTTGGAGGGCTTGGTCTTTTGGCCTTATTCTGAGAATATGCAGTTTAAATAATTCTCTTTCATCTCCCCCAGAGGCAGGATGAACTTGGAGGGAGGAGAAGAATAACAGTTGCCATGTGGAGTAGTTTTTGTTTCATTTAAGGGAACCAAGCTGAAGTACACATACATTAACAAACAAAGTAGATTCTTACTTTTTTTTTTGAGACAGAGTCTCACTTTGTTGCCCTTGGTAGAGTGCTATGATGTTGCAGCTCACAGCAACCTCAAACTCTTGTCTCAGCCTCTCAAGTATCTGGGACTACAGGCACCTGCCACAACACCCAGCTATTTTTAGAGATGAGGTCTCACTCTGGCTCAGGCTGGTCTCAAACCTATGAGCTCAGGCAATCCACCCACCTCAGTCTCCCAGAGTGCTAGGATTACAGACGTGAGCCACTGCACCTGGCCAGATTCTTACATTTAATATCTGAAGCCAAGAAACCTTCCAGTTGTCTTTAGAGCTGATTAAATTGGGGTCTTTCTTCTCTAAATTGGGTTATGGGCTGACATCTGTACATGGTGTTAAAGTGTCTGGCTGAAGACTCCCAAGAGTCCCTCGGAATACTCAACCCTACTCCCAGAAGGCCAAGAAAGTGAGTCAGCATTTACTCCATAACTCTCATGCGTCCAAGTCTCAGTTAGATGTCTTACACGTGTGTTCTTGAGGAGTGCTCATAGCAACCCTGGGGAAGTATTACAATCACCATCTCACAGATGGGGAACCTGAGGTCTGAGAAAGGGCCACACTTATTAAAGACCATTCAGTTTGCAAATGGAAGAGTCAAAATTCAAGCTCAGGTCAGTCTTAACACCAGACTATGGTGTTAAACCAGTGGCTTCAGGAACTCCAGCAGGGGTAAAGACTCTGCTGGCATAATATGGACTGAGTGTGGGGCACAGGGTTGCTGGCTACAGATGAACATGAGAGGTTCAGGAGCATCCTCTGCTTCTGTGACCCAGTGCCTCTCAAAAGTTGTTTTAGAAGAACAGGCTGGTGCTAGGATGAGTGCATTAGAATCACCTGGTGAGCATGAATGCAAATCTCTGGACCCCATTCCCAAAGATTCTAATTCAGTACGTGTGCAATAGAGCTCAGGACTTTGAATATTTGGATGTTTCTAGCTGGTTGTGATGCACAGACAGATTTAGGAACCGCCACTGCTCTTGGCAACCTTTATAAATCTCAGGGGTTTCCCCTTCTGCCTTTAGTTATAAAACAATCTTCAGGGATTCAGAGCCAAGGCACAGTTTTGAAGAAGGAGCTATAGTTCCCATGGAATTGATCTCACAGGACTTAGAGACTAGTTAGGACAATGGTTCTTAATCAGGAGAGGTGGCATTTTCAGTACCAGGGACACTTTCTTTTCTTTTTTTTTTTTTTTTTGAGACGGAGCCTCAAGTTATCCCCCTGGGTAGAGTGCCATGGCATCACAGCTCATAGCAACCTCCAACTCCTGGGCTCAAGTGAGTCTCCTGCCTCTGCCTCCCAAGTAGCTGGGACCACAGGCGC
>CAUYQV010086765.1:0-12995 GCA_963574575.1 Galagoides demidoff | reverse complement strand
TAGAGTGCCATGGCATCACAGCTCATAGCAACCTCCAACTCCTGGGCTCAAGCGAGTCTCCTGCCTCTGCCTCCCAAGTAGCTGGGACCACAGGCGCCCGCCACAACGCCTGGCCATTTTTTGGTTGCAGCCATCATTGTTGCTTTGCCGGGCCCGGATTGGGGATTTGAACCCGCCACCTTAGGTGTACGTGGCTGGCACCTTAGCCGATTGAGCCACAGGCACCGAGCCTCCATTTTTTTTAATTAAAAAATTAACTTTTAATTTTAAAATAGTTTTAGACTTAGAGAAAAGTTTCAATAATAATATAAAGAATTATTATATACCTTGTATTTAATCTCCCGGTTAATATTGTACATTACTATGGTACATTTGTCACAACTAGTATTAATAGATTATTATTAATCAAACTTCTTACTGTATTCATATTTCATAACTTCCCCCTAATATTTGTTCTTTGTCCCAGGATTCCATACAGGATACCACATTATACTTAATCATAATGTCTCTTGATGCCTCTCTGGTCTGTGACAATTTCTTATACTTATTTTTGATGACCTTGACAATTTTGAAGAGTACAGGTCAGATAGAATATTCCTCTATTTAATTTTGGTTAATATTCTTTTCATGCTTATACTGGTGTTGTAGGTGGTTGAAAGGAAAACCACCAAGGTAAAGTGCCATTTTTATCATGTAATATCGAGAGTACATAAGGCCATCCATATGGTTTATCACTGATAATGTTAACCTTGATCATCTGTCTGAAGTAGTATTCATTAGGTTTCTGCATTATTGTTACTTCCCTCTCTTTCTATACTGTCTTTTTTGGAAGCAAATCATTAAGTTCAGTCCATATTTCAGAGGTGAAGAATTAGGCTCCATCTTCTGAAGGGGTAAATATCTATAGAAATTATTTAGGGGTATTCTCTATGAGAAATTTCTCTTCTCTCCATTTGTTTATTTATTCAGTATGGACTCACGGGAATTTATTTTACACTTGGGGTTATGTTACAGACTGAATGTTGTATCACTTTGTGCCTTTTGGGTAACATCAAGTGCAGATTGAGTGTTGTGTTCCCCCAAATTCATATCTTGAAATATCAACCCTCAGTGTGTCTGTATTTAGAGAGAGGGTCTTTATGAGGGTAATTGTGGTTAACTGAAGTCATAAGAGTGGGTTCCTGATCCAATAACAATGTTGGGAAAGACACCAGAGAATTTATCTCCTTTCTCTGTTGTATGAGCACATAGTGAGAAGGCAGCCATCTGCATGCTAGGAAGGGAGCCCTCACCAGGAGTTGAACTGGCCAGCACCTTGATTTTAAACCCCCCAGCCTCCATAACAGAAATAAATTTCTGTGGCTTAAGCTGCCTAATCTGTGGTATTTTGTTACAGAAGCCTGAGCAGACTAAGGCAGATTATAATCTAATACTACATTGTTTATTTTATTGCCCAAATTGTTTCAGCCTTGGCCATTGAAAACTCTTTGAAGTTGGCTCCTATGACATTCTGATCTACCCCCATTGTTTTGTTTTTTGAGCATATCCTTACTTTCTGGTGTTAAAGTTTCAAGATGCTTCAGGATCTTGATGCATCAAGATCAGGTGGGGTGTAGATTCCCCACCTGGCACTAGAATCAACCAAGGGCCCCCGGTTATTTGTATAAGAGAATGATATTAGGAACCACAATCTGAGTTCTTGTGTGCTCGTTGCTACTGGAGAGTCAGTGTTGCTAGAACCTGTTCACTGGTGATGCTAGGAAAGATATATATATATCTTTACACATACACACATATATAAATATATTTATCTATCTGTCTGAACCTATACTGAAGCAAATATGAGTTTACACTGATGTCTCTGTTTATACTGATGAGTATTCCAGTACTACATGGATCATTTTAGCTATTTTCCCTTGCTTATCTGCAACCTTTCTCTCCAGCAGTGAGAAACCAGTTTTCATTTCTCTGTTGAGATGTCTATCTCCTAACTTATTAAGATCATGATTTTTCTTTAATTATTTGAGTATATTTAAAAACATTTTGAATAACTGCTTTAAAGTCTGTTTGCTGAACTCAATATATGGGCCACTTTGGAGTCAATTTCTGTTGACTGCTTTTCCCCCATTGGCTCTAGGTCACATTTTCCTGTTTCTTTGTACATCAGGTACTTTTTATTGTACATTGGACATTATGTATGATGTGCTGGACTCTGGTTTCCTCTGTTACCTTTCTCTGAAAAGTGTTTATTGTTCTAATTGGCTGTTCAATTATGTGAGGATCACTTTGAATAAGAGTTAGCAAACTTTTCCTATACAGGGACAGGGCGTAAACATTTTAGGTTTTGTGGTCCATATAGTCTCCATTGCAACTATCCAAAATGAAAGCAGCCATAGACAATATGTGAATGAATGAACATGGCTGTGTCCCAATAAAATGGAATATAAAAAAACAACTGACGTGCCATGATTTGCTGATCCCTGGCCTTGATCTTCTGTTGGATTGTTTTTATACTCATTAGGCCAAAGAAAGGTCTGGGTATTTCCTAAAACCTTCTAATTTGCCAAAATTCAATTTCTAAACTTTGTCTCCACTGCAAATTTTGTTAGAACTTATTTTTAAGCTTTGTTAGGGTGGATGTAGAATAGGTTTTGGTCTAGAGCAGCTGTTCTCAACCTGTGGGCCAGGGCATTAGGAAAGTTGAGAACCACTGGTCTAGAGTATAACCCTTACTTCTAAGAAAAGTCTTTTGGGCATCTCAGCTGGATGCTGAGGGAATAACAAGGTGTTAATGAGGTCTCAACATTCTTACTGGGCTGAAACTCCAATGTCTTCTGCACTGCTCATTCTCTAAAATCTTTGTTCCATTCTCAATTATGCTCTCTTGCAATCATTAGGTAGTTTTGTCCTACACATATGCAGTTCCAGTCCTTAGATAAGGACACCCAAATGAACACAAGCCTCCCTCTCTGCACAGCTCCTTTCTCTGATACTCTACCACACAGATTCCAGATGTTTCAGCTGTACTTAACTCTGATTTCTGCCTTCTCAGTTTAGTGGGATGACTGCTTTGCTTGGACTTCAGCTTCCAGCTCCATGGCCAAAAAATTATCTCCACCAGAAAGCCAAGACAGTTATGGGGTTCATTTCATGATTTTCTCTTCTTACAATAGTCTCAGTCTTATGCTGCCTGTTATCCTATATTTGAAAACTGTTGTTTTATTTATTTTGTCCAGTTTTATGATTTTTTTTTTTTTTTTTGGTCAGGGCTGGGTTTGAACCCGCCACCCTCTGCATATGGGGCCGGTGCCCTAATCGTTGAGCCACAGGTGCTGCCCCAGTTTTATGATTGTTTACAGCTGTGTTTCTCAACCCTAGCATGATGGATATTTGGGGTTGGCTAATTATTTGATGTAGGGAGCTGTCTGTGTGTTGTAGGATGTTTATCAATATTCCTAACCCTCTCCTATTTTGACAATCAGAAATGTTTTCTTCTGTTCAATTCTTTGAGGCCTTTCAACTGATTGAATTTGGTCTGCCTTTATTACCCAGGATAATCTCCTGTGCTTAGAGTCAACTGATTATGGACCTTAATCACATTTACAAAATGCCTTCACAACATCTAGAGAAAGTGTTAGATTCAATATGGGGACTGTAGTCTAGCCAAGTTGACACATAAAACTGACAATCACAAGAGGTTACCATTTCCCCAGCTCAAAAGATTGGAGGTACCATTACTCTGTCAGTAATTCATTTGGTCATGGCCATGTCATGCAATTCCAGCCAATGATGTAGAGAAGGAGGTCTTTCAAGGAAATTCTGGGAGGGTTTGGTCTCTTTTATAAGGAGACTCTAGAAAGAGATAACTTCTTAAGGCCAGGTGCAATGGCTCATACCTGAAATTCTAGCACTCTGAGAGGCCAAGGCAGGTGGATTGCCTGAGCTCATAGGTTCGAGACCAACCAGAGCAAGAGCAAGACCCTGTCTCTAAAAATAGCCAGGCATTGTGGTGGGCACCTATACTCTACCAAGGGTAACAGAGTGAGACTGTCTCAAAAAAACAGAAAGAAAAGAAAGAAAGACATTATTTCTTATTCTGTTGGTTACTGTGACTGGATATTTGAACAAGAAACTACAGTAGCCATCTTGCTAATGGACATATTAAGGAGGAAGATTAGGAAGATGGAAAGAATATACACCTCTGATCTTGATGAAATCACTAAAGTCACCAATCCTGGAGCTTCCTTGCCTTGAGGATCTTTTTATGTAATAACATATTTTCCTTATTGTTTAATCTACTTTATATTAGGTTCTAATATAAAGCAGCAGAACTCATCCCTCCTGACAAATAGGCTCTCCCTACATTGTGCCAAGAGCTGCTCAAATTTGTTGTTGTAATTGTTCTTAAATTAGCTTAGCAACCCTAGTGGAAAGGGGTTCTTTCCTAAGTTTCAGTGATAGTCCCAGGAAGGGTTCCTATTGGCCCAGCTTGGCTCACATGTCTGCCTCTGAACCAGTGGCATAACCAGGATAGAAGAATACATTGCTGAGCCAGGACTGGGGCACATGGCCACTGCTGGAGCTGGGAGTGGGATTAGCTCTACCTGTACTATATGAACCAACAGTGGAAAAGGGCCTATTCCTTGAGGGAAATTGCATGCTGACATCAAAAGAGGGAAACATAACTGGGAAGGCTAAAGCTACAGGATCTATCAAAGGTCCTCTGTAGGCTGGCCTCAACTTGTCTCTTCATAAGGATTTCTTATTGCTCCTCTCCACAACCATTAATCCAGAACAAACTCTTTTATCCACAGTCAGCTCACTTCAACAGATTTTTAAAGACTCCTGTCATGTGATATGCCCTAAGTGGCTCTGAATACACACAGGAGAAGCCAACATATTCCTTGTCTTTAGGAAGCTTGCTGTCTCTGCACACCATCCCCTGCATGAAGGCCCTTCCCTCCTCCAAACATAGAAGCACTTCCTTGCTAGTTATTCAGCTCTACTCTACCTCACCTCCTCCCCAGACTCTCCACCCATGAAGTCCTTCTTCATGCCCTGTCTGACCCAATTATTAATCAGTTGATGTTACAGATTAAATATTTGTGTTCTTCTAAAATTCATATGTTGAAGCTCTAATTCCTAATGCAGTGGTATTGGAGATGGGGCTTTGGGGAGGTAACTAGAGTTAGATGAGCCAGGAGGGTGGGGTGCTTTTATGATGGAATTAACACCCTTGTAAGAAAAGACACTGGAGAGCTGGGTTCACTTTCTTTGCACCACTGCTTTCCTTTGTGTGTATAAAGAAGATCATGTGACCACACAGCAAAATGGTGGCCACTTTCAAGCTGAAAGAAGAGGCCTCAGAATGAAACCCATCTTGCTGGCACCTTGATCTTGGACTTCCCAGACTCCAGAACTACAAGAAATAGATTTCTCTTGTTTAATCCACCCAGTCTGTTATTCTGTTATAACAGCCTGAGCAGACTCTCAGTCTCATTTTATAGGATTCACATTGGTCTCACTTTATGGGAGTGTGTTGAGACCCTCCTCCCCAACACTTGACTGAAAGTTCTCTTCATAAATTCTTTTTTTCCCTTCACAGTGCTTGTCAGGGGAACCACTATTAGGAATTGAACAGTTGTCCGGAAAATGGGGCTCAGAGACATTGACAAGTTTGGGACAGATATATCAAGTCATGTTCAGGTTAAAAAAAATTATGATTGTGGAAGGATCCTGGTAATGAAATGTCCAACTTTTGAGACAGTCAACCCTGATCTGGTTGGCTGTCCCTCTGCAGCTGGTACACTACTGTTTCCTAGTACCTCCTGTAATTTTTGTCAAAGAGACCATCTTTTTAACTCCTCTGTTGGGTCTCTTGCTTCCTATATATACTATGGATGATCAAAAAGGGTGGCCAATGACAGTTAATAGAGGACTGTTTAGACTGATGCTCCTGTTGAGGTAAAATATGAACAACATATAAAAATATCTAGAACAATTAAGGAAATGGGTATAGAAGGGACATTTCTTAAACTGATAGAGGCCATCTATAGAAAACTCACAGCCAATATTGTATTGAATGGAGTTAAATTGAAATCATTTCCACTCAGATTAGGAACGAGGCAAGGCTGCCCATTGTCTCCACTGCTTTTTAACATTGTAATGGAAGCCTTAGCCATCGCAATTAGGCAAGAAAAGGCAATCAAGGGTATTCACATAGGGTCAGAAGAGAGCAAACTTTCACTCTTCACAGATGATATGATTATATATCTAGAAAACACCAGAGATTACCATGTTTCCCTGAAAATAAGACACTGTCTTATATTTATTTTTTTCTCAAGAAGACACCCTAGGGCTTATTTTCAGGGGATGTCTTATTTTTATTAAGTATAATACAACAATCTACATTTATTCAAATACAGTTAAGTCATCTTCTTTTGGAACATCATTATAACTCTCCAGACCTGGAACTCCATCCTTAATTTCTTGTGACTCCATTTCCTTCAGAACCATTGGCCCCAATCTTTCATGTCGAGCAATAGAGCTCTCATTAAATGAGCAGCTCTTATCCATGTAACCTGCTCGGAGTGCATTGGTAACAAAACTGTCAGTGATTTTATTCTATGAATTCTTCACCCAAATCACGACCTCTTGCAGGCTAGGCTTCACAAAGTTTCCATGCTGATTTCTTGTCATTCTATTTTCAATGTAGTCATTAATTTTCATACACAACTGGTTTTTGAATGGCTTGTTTATTGCAATATCAAGAGTCTGCAGATAGGCAGTCATTCCTGTGGGAATCATTATTTGATCTATTTTTCTCTCTGCAAGGAAGTTCTTCATGTCTTTAGCATGGTGAGTACTGGCTGAATCCCAGACTAGCAGACCTCTTTGGCCACCTCGCAAAACAAGTGGCAGCATTACATCAAGCCACTTCCTTATAACTGTTTGTGTGCACCAGGCTTTTTCTGTTTCAAGAACATAAATGCCAGAAACACATTCAATCTTATCTTTCTTGCCCTTAGTGATGATAAGAGGTGTAGCTTTCTTTCCATACAGATGAATGGCCAAAATACAGGTAACACATGAACTTTCGTTACCAGTGGAGGGAACGTAGATTGAGGAGGCACCCCTCTGTTCAATTGTTGTTTGGAGTCCTTGACCCATAAACACTGCAGTTTCATCCATAGCAATCATGTTGCAAGGTTGCTATTTAGAAAAGTCGATGCCATCAACAAAGGACTTGAATGCAAGTGCTTGCTTAATAACTTCTGCATCTTCCAACTGAGACAGTGTTGTTGATATTCTTAGAGACAGTTCATATCACTGAAGGAAGCCATCCAGCCAGTGTTGTGATGCTTTGAATTCTGGGGATATTTCGAACTGTGCTGCCATTGCAAGGGCAAATGCTTGAATGTCAGCCCTGCGCACAACCAAAGCCTTTGCTCTCCCATCAGCAATCCATTCACAGATTATATTTTCAAGCTCAGGAAATAAAAGTTGCCGACCTGAACCACATTTGCGCTTCTTAGCATTTCCTCTGTCCACATGTAGACTGAGGTTATCGTGTTCTGCCCGCCATTCTCAGACCATTCGGATATCCAACTTCTTCCCTTTGCAGAAAGCCGTAAGATTCTTGCCCTGGGAGTCCTCAACAATTCCTTTCTTGTACCCAACAGAATAGCTCTTTCTTTTTCCACTCATCTTGTCTGGGGGTACAGATATTCAGGAAAAGCAGAGATAGGCCCGCAAAGCTAATGTGTAAGGGTTGAATTATTTACTGTATTTGGGATCCAGTGAGCACTGGGTCCAATCTGCACAGTGGAGCTGGGATGATCTGGGATCAGTAGCAGACTGCTTGCTGAAGCTTTTCGCTTATCACCTGGTGTTTGTGGGGGGGTGAGATAGGTCCACAGACTGTTGCTGGTCAGTGCTGGGGAGCAGTAGCTTTACTGGTGTTTCTGTGGGGTGAGAGAGGCTCACAGACTTGCTAGACTAGTGCTGGGTAAAATAGCAGCCACAACTTTCCTTCTTCCTTCTGGGAACACACAATATGGTAAAAAAGCGGAGCGTCCTGCTCCTCATTTCACTAAGGAGACTTTCACTGTGGAGACCTCCAGTCTCTATGCCTCCGTCTCCACCTGAAGCCTCAGCGTGCACAGGATGGCTGGAACCTGACGGGGGAGCCGACCTCATTGGTGGGGCTGGTGCTAGCGATGTGCAAACTCCTTTCCCCTAGCCCTTTGCATGTGCGCAATAGGATGACTGCGACTGTGGTTGCCACACACTCATCCGTGCATACGCGAATGGCTAGAAGAAAGGAGTGATGTGGTTGCTGCCCACGCACACGAATGGCCTGGAGAAAGGAGCTGTGGCAGATAAAAGGTATTCCAGTCTTCCTTACCACTCCATGCCAAAATGCATGGCAATGCTAAGCAGATACGCTGCATAGCCACACCCATCACTAGGTCTTATTATCAAGGTAGGGCTTATATTTAATAAATGCATAGAAATCCTGCTAGGGCTTATTTTTTGGGTAGGTCTTATTTTCAGGGAAACATGGTACATATATAGTTCTATGGAGATGCCAGAGAACTACAGAGATGCAAACACACTGTGTTTCCCAGTCTGGTGTCAAACTCCTGGGAGTCTTCTCGCCTTGGCTTCCCAACATAGTATGTATTAGAGGCATGAGCTCCCATGCTGAGCCTCCATTTTTCCTTTTCAACACTAAATGACAGAGGGCTACAAAACAATTTTGATGCCCATGAAATGCAACCCAAGTATTGGTAGATCTCTCTCTATATGATGACACTGGACCATTTTTTCAGACACACATTCCATAAATCTTTAGGCAGCACCCAGTGACTAGTTGCCCCTAGATACTCTGTTAGGCACTGCAAGGACAAAGATGAGCCGGACATTGGCTCTACTTTATATAATTCAGTGTCCCTCACACTTGGATAGACATTAAAAAAACACTTGGGCCTCAGTGTCAGCACAGACTAAAACACAGAGTTTCTGGGCATGAGCCCTAGGCAATGTGATGTTTAAATAAATCTTCACAGGCTGGGCATGGTGGCTCATGCCTTTAATCCTAGCACTCTGGGGCCAAGGTGGGTGGATTGCCTGATCTCAGGTTGGAGACCAGCCTGAGCAAGAGCGAGTTCCCATCTTTAAAAAATAGCCAGGTGTTGTGGTGCGTGCCTGTAGTCCCAACTACTTGGGAGGCTGAGGCAAAAGAATCACTTGAGCCCAAGTGTTTGAGGTTGCTGTGAAGTATGATGCTAGGGCACTCTAACTGGGGTGATAAAGTTAGAATCTATCTCAAAATTGATAATAATAAAAGAGATAAATCTTGGCAGGTGACTGATTCTACTGTCTAGACAGGCTGGAGAACCATTTATCAGACTGATCTTTGTTCAGTGAACAGTTCTGAGACAGCCATCAGGAAAGCTAGGTCTTGGTTTACAAAGTTCTTGAGCAACTTTAATGAGCAGAGGTACCTTCTAGTTATTTATGCACTGGAAGAACAGACCTGGTCAACACCCTGTGTGGCCAACGGCCCCAACTGAGCTGCTAGTTGCTGACACAAGGGTCTATAACTTTCAGATATCCCTGCTGGAATGTTCTATTGGATTTCTCTTTCTTATAGAGGAGTTACCCTTTCTAATCAATAAAGCTCTGTAAATTTCCCAGTTTCAGATATGAGTTTGGGAAACCAGCCAGGGTTCCCGACTCACTTTTCAAGTCTTACCTTCCGAGTTGACACCTAATTCATGCTGAGCTCTGAGACTTTGGGGTTTGAGCCAAGCAGGTTGCCTGGCCAGACCACCCCACCCAGCACAAAGACCTCTTTGACCTCCCTGTTTTCTACATAAGAGTCTGAAAACTTAGGATTAGTCTGGATTGAAATGCCTAAGAAAGAAAATCTGGATCAGGAGGGTAAAGATTCCAGAGGGACAAAAGAAAATAATGCTGGGTGAACAGAGTCCTGGGTTTTCCAAAATCTTTAACAGAAGCATGAATTGTGTAAAACTATAGAAATACAGACAATGAGCAGGGAGCATCTTATCTTCCTCCCTCCCTCTACTTTCTCAGGCACATTCTTCCTTCCTCAATGCACATTCTCACATGCAAGACACCTGGATGGGTCTGGAGGGGGAGGCCCACTCAGGAATCACTGGCCCCAGGTGATAGCCCAAGTGTACCCCCCCAGGTGTGCAATGTTGCCCATGTCTCTCCCCATCTGTGCTCTGTGCTGGGAGTTTATGATGGGACTTTTTTCAGGTCACTGGGAGCATCTGATGAGGTGAGGCCTGAAGAATTCTAAGCCCACTGTCCACACTCCAAGCTGTGATCAGATCTACAGGAGCACAAGCCCCTGCAGGTGCCTCCACCTTTTATGTGCCCAGCAATCACCTGGACATCTGGTTTGACAGTACACTCGGGGCACAGGGTCTCAGCTTGGGAAGGTGAAAGGTTGTGGAGATGGATGGGCTAAGGTTGCACACTGATATGAATGTAATTAATGCCAAGGAACTGCACACTTCAGAGTGGGTAAATGGTAAACTTTGTGTTAGGTTTATTTTACTACAAAATCATTTCTCAAGCACATGCATTAGCATTGCTAACAAACTCCTAGGTAAGGTGATGACCCTGGTTACAAGGCCCCCTCTACTATGGGCTTCTTAGGCAGTGCAAGAGTAGGTCTCACCCATTAAAGGTGACTATGGCATTGTTCTGTTCCCTAGCTCTGGGCTACCCAGTGACAGCATGTGCTACTGTGTCTACACCAAATGCTCCTTGTCTCCTGCATACAACACCAGGTTGTTGGCCGGTAGCTAATCACACTACATCAGGGCTGTGCACAGAGGATGTCACATCAGGGTCCTTCATGTCTCCCTGTTTCCACTGCTCTTTATAAGGCCGAATCCCCCAAGCCAATGCTCCCACGTCACCTTAGTCCTTGGCTCCAGTAACATCACGGTGCTGTCCGGGGAGGCCCTCCAGCCTAAACAGGCAGCATTCACTTTGCCCGTGGACTCTCGCTCTCCTTCCAACCAAGAGGGGGAGGTGACCCCTACCTTGAAGGTTTCCCTGTGTTTCACCATTGGGACTGACAGGGCACCTGGAAGACTGTGAGGTCTTGTCTGTTGGTGGGGACAGAAAGCACTGTTGGAACACCGGCCATGGGTGTTCAGTCCTCACTGATACTGACTGGCAACTGGAAACAGCTGAGAGCCCTAAAAAGCCACCTGTGTGAGGTGCACAGCCCACAGGCCCCGAGAACAGCAGTCCTCACAAAGCGTCCTCCGTAATCTCCCAGCAAGAGATTGTTGTTCCCAAGACAGCTACACACAGGCCCCGAATTAGTGCTAACACCTGCCTCCTATTCGGGAAGCCCATAGACGTTGGGTTGGACCTCTCTCCTTATTAACCTGTTTCCTCAGAGAAATGTGTCCATTTCCTGAGCTTTTAAGAGAAAGCACAAGATCCTGGAGCCGTCCTGACTTCCACTGAGAAGAGCAGGATGGGCTGTTGGTCCTGCCATTCTGAGAGGGAAGCACGTTGCGTGACCCACCTGCTAGCTCCTGCCCTGCACAGAACAGGACGGCCCAGCAAGCGGCAGCACCAGGTGCTCAGGGTGTCAGCTCAGGGACGAGAGGACATGGAACAGGGTCTCCAGGCTCCAAGTCCCTTAGACCCATGGTCCTGCACATTAAAACCATCTCAGGAGGTATTTTTAAAATGATAGCACCCTGTGTGCCATGTTATATCACTGAATCAGAGGCTCTCAGGATTGAAGCTAGCGTCAACAGTGGGTTTCAAAGGTAGATCTCATGTAAGGACACAGCGAGAACCTCTAATTCAGAGGACTTTGCCCTTAATCAGAGCAAGAATGATGGAACTACAGGTGCAGGGAAAGCTGCTATAGCTAAAATCCTCATGTAACAGCAGAACTCCCAGGTTTTCATTAGGAACTGGAAACACTGGGGGCTGAGCTCAGCAGCAGGGACTGGAACTGCCAGCCTGGTCACTTCCAAACTGAGGATGCTTTGCTGTTGTGTAACAGCACAGCAGAGGCCCACAGCCCCCTGAGGAACCTGTGAGCTGCTGATTTATCCCAGGGAAGACCTGGAAGGGAAGGGGGTATGGAGTGCCATCCTCACGGGACGAGCTCACTGAATACTGGCTGGGGGCGCTGAATTTTCATGTAAGAGGATGTTAACTAAGAAGAGAATTTTGTAAGTAACTGTCCTTACCTGAGCAATAATTTTGGAATCAAAAGTTCCATAAAATACAGAGGAAACATAAGAGAATTTGGCAAGAAGTTAACACATTTAATGTGTTAGATCAGAGATTAAAATGTGATTCCTGGAATTCCTCGTCACCACATCACACACACAAATACACTCACACCCCACCCCCAATCAAGAAAACTATTTGTTTCACATGCTTCAGAAGAAATGCGAACTCTACATATGACGTTTTTACTCATATAACATATTCGTAAAATGCATTCTCATGAATAGATTTAATGCGATCTTCTAACCAGAGTTTCCTATACCTGGACAAAACTAAACTTTGTAAAAAATGTTCAACGTCCCAGCTACCCAGGAGCTACCCCATGTTCCTTGTCATTCTTATCCCACACTGCACTTCAGTGGAGAGAGACACAGAGGATGGTTTGGTTTGGTTTCAGACAGTGTTTCACTGTGTTACTCTGGGTAGAGTTCCATGGCCTCAGCCCAGCTCTCAGCAACCCCAAATTCCTGGGCTCAAGCAATCCTCCTGCTTCAACCTCCCAAGTAGTTAGGGCTTCAGACACCTGCCACGACGCTCAGCTAAATTTTATTTTAGGAGAGGTGAGCTCTCCCTCTTGTTCATGCTGGTCATGAACCCCTGAGCTCAAGAGATCTGCTTGCCTTGGCCTCTATGAATGCTGATATTAGAGGGAGGCATCATGCCCAGGCAGGATGATTTTTATT
>CAUYQV010086764.1:0-31406 GCA_963574575.1 Galagoides demidoff | reverse complement strand
ATGGCATCACAGCTCATAGCAACCTCCAACTCCTGGGCTCAAGCGAGTCTCCTGCCTCTGCCTCCCAAGTAGCTGGGACCACAGGCGCCCGCCACAACGCCTGGCCATTTTTTGGTTGCAGCCATCATTATTGTTTGGCAGCCTGGGCTGGGGATTCGAACCCGCCACCTTAGGTGTACGTGGCTGGCGCCTTAGCCGATTGAGCCACAGGCACCGAGCCAATATTTGAGTATTTTATTCTCTTTTGGTTTTGTTTTTTTGAGTATTTCTTCGTTTTGATGAAAAATCCAAATTTACAGATACAGAAAGCAAGAAGAGATATAAACTGAACATAGATTACATGTAGGTAGACACATGGACCTGAATTATAGAACAGAGGGCCCACAAAAGTTTAGAATAACCAATTTGGAAAAGGCATTACCAGTAGAGGATGTTCTGTGATAGTGATAGCAGACTTCTTAGGAACAACAGTAGGATTCAGAAGAAAGTGGACTTGAATTTTGTCATTAGTTTCGTAGGGCTACCGTAACAAATTAACATAAAGTAGGTGGCCTAAAATAACCTTAATTTATTCCCTCACAAGTCTAAAGATTAGAAATTTAATATCTAGGTATTGGTAGGTCATACTCTTTGAAAGCTCTAGGCAAGTCAAGATGAACACAAGTTGAACACGGGGATTTCCTCTGTCATTGCTCCTAGTTTCTATATTGTGGGGATTTAGTTTTACAAAGAAAAAGAGGGAGATATGTGTGTGTATGCATTTGGGCTATGGTGTAAGTAAGATTTTAAACTGCAAGAAAATCATCTAGGAATCTATTTTGTGTCCAACTGTATTATAAAAGTAGTTAGATTCATCATTATTCTGTAAATGTCAGTGTTTGAGTACTTTTTGTAAAGATAGCATGACCCGTAGCAGCGGGTGGTCTCTGAATATAGTTTCTGCCAGAAGAAAATCCAAGACTCTTCAAAAATGATTGATTCCAATTCTGGGAGAAGAAGTATAAGGTGAGCCTAGACTATTTTAAAACAGAACACAATCCCCGCTACTCGGGAGGCTGAAGCAAGAGAATCGCCTAAACCCAAGAGCTGGAGGTTGCTGTGAGCTGTGACATCACAGCACTCTGCCAAGGGCAACAAAGTGAGACTCTGTCTCTTAAAGAAGGGAAGGAAGCATCAAAGTCCACTGGACGTTTTGTCCAAAAATAAAGAAGCCAGCCTAGAAGGACTCTTCACTGGACAAAGACAGGCCATTTTAAGCATTGAAAAAGCAAAAGAGAAACTTCAAGTGATTAAAAAATATCAAATATATTATAAATTCTTGAGTTCATAATCGTACTTTTTTTTAAAGTATAGATCATTTTAGGAAGTTGATAAGACGACTTGGTCTGAAAACTAGTAAAATAGAACCAAGCTTTTTTGTTTTATACTGTATTTCATAATATGCAAGTAATTAATAAGGAAAAGAAAAATTTAGTCAATAAATGCATGAGGAATAATAGAATTAGTATAAGTAATGGAGAAATGGGTCTATGCAAAGTTTTCCTCAACCCAAGTTTGTTTGTTTTGGTCTTTTTGTAGTTTTGGGCCAGGGCCAGGCTTGAACCCGCCACCCCCAGTATATGGGGCCAGCAACCTACTCCTTGAGCCACAGACGCCGCCCTTAACCCAAGTTTTTGTTTGTTTGTTTGTTTTGTTTTGTTTTGTTTTTGAAACAGAGCCTTACGCTGTCTCCCTGGGTAAAGTGCTGTGGCATCACAGCTCACAGCAGCCTCTAACTCCTGGACTCTAGCGAATCTCCTGCCTCAGCCTCCCAAGTAGCTGGGACCACAACACCTGGCTACTTTTTGGTTGCAGCCTCATTGTTGTTTGGCGGACCTGGGCTGGATTCGAACCCGCCACCTTAGGTGTATGTGGCTGGCGCCTTAGCCACTTGAGCCACAGGGGCCCAGCCTCAACCCAAGTTTTAAGGAAATAATTAAACTGTAGTTCTCTAGAGAAAGTCAGCTAACTTTCTGTCAAGAGACACATGGTAAATTTTTTTGACTTCTAAGTTATATAAAGCTGTGTTCCAATAAAATTTTATTTACAAAAGCAGATAGCTGCTGTATGTGGTGTTGGTTGCCTGTGTTGGACACCTGCCCTGATACCTCCATTTTATGTGGTAAATTAACTTCTGTGCATCTTAAGAGGTACTAGATATATGTTATCTGCAGAATAAATGAGGCAATAGTCACTCAATCTCTGTAGCTTAATTCTGTCTTGGAATTCTGATTAATCATCAGAGACTGCTAAAAGCATTGAGTAAATGACTGATGAGACACTTCATAATGGAAAGATCAGGCTGCCAGCATGTTTATCAGTGAAAACACTGATAAACTTTAACATCACAGGGCAAGTGCAGTGGCTCGCTTCTGTAACCCTAGTACTTTGGGAGGCCAAAGCAGAAAAATTGCTTGAGACCAGGAGTTTAAGACCAGCCTGAGCAACATGGAGGTACCTTCCCACCCTGCCTCTGCCTCTACAAAACATAAAAACATTAGCCTGGCATGGTGGTACACACCTGTAGCCCCAGCTAACAAAGAAAGAAGCAGGAGGATCAGGTTTGAGGTTGCAGTGAGCTGCAATCATACCACTGCATTCCAGTCTGGACAATAAAGCAAGACCTATCTCGATTAAAAAAAAAAACTGGACATCACAAAGAAGATAACTAGATATTATATCTTTTGATATAATGAAATAGAAAGTGCATGGTATCATGTATGAATTATTGCCAAAAATTAAATTTGTTTCATCAAAGTCACCAGATAAAACTGCTAGTTTTTGGGAAATACAAGGACTATAAGAAGCTAGCCACATCCAGAATGTGGAAAGTTCTACAAGGCCAGAATAGCCCAGTCTTTCCAATGAATAAAATAGCAAGGACACTTGTTTAGAAATTCAGGATTTGGCTCAGTGCCTGTAGCTCAACCAGCTAAGGGTGCCAGCCACATTCACCAAAGCTGGTGGGTTCAAATCCAGCACAGGCCTGCCAAACAATGACAACTATAACCAATTATAGCCAGGCATTGTGGCGGACACCTGTAGTCCCAACTACTTGGGAGGCTGAGGCAAGAGAATCGCTTAAGCCCAGGAGTTGGAGGTTGCTGTGAGCTATGATGCCATGGTACTCTACCCAGGGTGACAGCTTGAGGCTCTGTCTAAAAAATAAAAGAAATTCAGGATTTAAGAGACATCGCCACCACGTGCAGTATGTGGACCTTTTTGAATTTGACTTGAACAAACCCACTAACACATTATGGGGGCTCGGCACCTATAGTTCAAGCAGCTAGGGCGCCAGCCATATATACCAGAGCTGGCAGGTTTGAATCCAGCCCAGGTCTACCAAAAAACAATGATGACAACTACAACCAAAAAAAAAAAGCCAGTAGTTGTGGTGGCACCTGTAATCTCAGCTACTTGGGAGGCTGAGGCAAGAGAATCACTTAAGCCCAAGAGTTAGAGGTGGCTGTGAACTTTGACCCCTGGCACTCTACTGAGTATGACATAATGAGACTCTGTCTCAAAGAAAAAAAAAGTACGTTATGGGACAAGTGAGAAAATTTATCCTTGTCTCAGTCAATATTTGCTACTACAAATTGATAGAGCTTAAGAAGCTGTTCCTAAAATTCATATAAAAGCACATAGGTCCATGGATAACAAAGATAACTTTCAAAAACAATATAGAAGGAGCACTTATTATACCAAGTAATGGGGTCAAATCTCCAGTGATGGAGAGAAAATATTAGCATAGGGATAGACAGTGAGGCCAGAAACAGACCTTGAGAGAGAATGGGAGGTTTTCAAAATGTGAGCTGACTTGCACCTGCAGCTCAGGTACTTTAGAGGCAGAAGGAGAAGTGTTGCTAGAGCCCAGGGTTTGAGTTTGCAGTGCACTAATACCACGTCTCTGCCCAGGACGAGACCCCAAGGGGAGAGGTTGGTACTGGCATACTTATTTATGGGGGAGAAAGTACACACTTGCTTATATAAGAATTAAGTTTCAGATACACAAAAAACCAAAACTAGCTCAACACCCATAACTCAGTGGTTAGGGCACTGACCACATACTCCAGGGCTGGTGGGTTTGAACCCATCCGGACCTGCTAAACCATAATGACAACTACAACAAAAAAATAGCTGGGCATTGTGGTGGGCACCTGTAGTCCCACCTACTAGGTACCCTGAGGCAAGAGAATCGGTTGAGCCTAAGGGTTTGCAGTTGCTATGAGCTGTGACAGCTACTCTACAGAGGGCAACATAGTGAGACTCTGTCTCAAAAAACAAAAGCCAAAACCTTTTTGAAGAAGATACTGGTGAGTATCTTCAAGATGTTACAAGAATGAATTTAAATACAAAAAACACAGTCTGAAGGAGAGAGATTAAGATATTTGACTACAGTGATTGTTTAAAACTCAGTTATGACAAAGACACACCATAAACAAAGTAAAAAGGCAAACCATGAAGTGAAGGAAAATAATTTAGTATATAATCAAAGACTTATTATCCAGATAGGAGTTCCCCAAATCAGTATGAACTCTAACAATATATAGTAATAAAAAAAGCAGGCAGGCTCGGCGCCTGTTGCTCAAGTGACTAAGGCACCAGCCACATACACCTAAGGTGGTGGGTTCGAATCCAACCCAGACCCACCAAACAACAATGACGGCTGCACCCAAAAAATAGCCGGGCCGTTGTGGGTGCAGCCGTCAACGGGTGCCTGTAGTCCCAGCTACTTGGGAGGCTGGGGCAGGAGACTCTCTTGAGCCCAGGAGTTGGAGGTTGCTGTGAGCTGTGAAGCCATGGCACTCTACCCAGAGGGATAGCTTGAGGCTCTGTCTCAAAAAAAAAAAGCAGGCAAAGTGTATATAAGTGGGAAATTTACAGAAGAGCAACTAAACATCCAGAAATCATGAAATCAGTATCATTCCAATAAGGAAAACTCAAACGGAAACATCAAAATTCTATGTTACACCCATCAGTTGGGCAAAAATGCAAAAATTTTATCATACTGACTATGAAGTAACTGAAATTTCTATTTAAGTGTAGGTATATAAAAAAGAGTAGAAGTAACCCTTTGGATAGCACTCTTTGAAATTACTCAATAGAATCCTAATTACTGGTGAGTGCAAGTACATAGAGAAACTATGTGGTAATTCTGCTGCTGGGTTTGTGTCCTAGAGCAACATGCTTCAGAAGACATGGTTTTTAAAATGTTATTAGGCATGGGCGGCGCCTGTGGCTCAAAAGGGTAGAGCACCGGCCCCATATGCCAGAGGTGGTGGGTTCAAACTCAGCCTCGGCCAAAAAAAAAAAAAAAAAAATGTTATTAAACGTATTGGTTACAAAATTGTGAAATCATTTAGTCAGTGGATTGACTAATCATAAATTGAATACTGTATTGGTGTAACTGAGACAAACTGTTTATGATTTGGCAGTCTGGTGGATATATGATTATTCATTAATTTACATTTAAAATTTGAAATTGTTCTTTTTCCCCAAATAAAAAGATATGAAAATTTGGTGATAATAAAATGCTTTCGATTAATTAAAGCAGATCAGGTTACTGTAAATAATTTAGGTACAGAAATTGAAGTCAGCAGGACCGTGACAGAGCACTGCAGATCTTGTGGTGCTCATAGTAGTGGGCAGGCATGGAACGTATCCCTTAGAGAACAGAGTCAAAAGAAAATAAAGGATCTGTCCTGGCTTCTCCTCGCTTCCATTTTTGTGCCTTGCTGTCTGATAGTGTTTTTGTTCATCTCACTGCCTCTACTTTTTGCTCCTAACCTCCTTGTTCTTGCAAGCAGTAAGTATCCCCATCAGGCCAGGAGTGGAATGCCAAGTGTGTTTCTCATGGCTATGGCTATGAGCCAAAAAAAATCATCCCTGCCTTCCAGCTCTTCGCCAGATCTAGCTAGCATCTTTCCCTTGTTTCCAGTCAAACTTCTCACTACCGGCTCGGCGCCTGTGGCTCAAGTGGCTAAGGCGCCAGCCACATAGACCCAAGGTGGTGGGTTCGGATCCCCAGCCCGGGCCGCCAAACAATGATGGCTGCAACCAAAAAAAAAAATGGCCGGGCATTGTGGCGGGTGCTTATGGTCCCAGCTACTTGGGAGGCTGAGGCAGGAGACTCGCTTGAGCCCAGGAGTTGGAGGTTGCTATGAGCTGTGATGCCATGGCACTCTACCCAGGGGGATAGCTTGAGGCTCCGTCTCAAAAAAAAAAAAAACTTCTCACTACCACTGCCAGTAGGGGCCTATTTCCCACAGTGGGGTAAATGGAGCGCAGACAGGTGGTATGCATGGATACCTTAGGAAATGCAGAAGCTTGAAGGCTTGGGGTGTATGTGTCAAATCCTGTGTGTGTTTAGTCTGAGTCTGACATTAAAAATGGATTTTTCTGGTTCGGCACCTGTGGCTCAAGCAGCTAAGGTGCCAGCCACATACACCTAAGGTGGCGGGTTTGAATCCAGCCTGGGCCCGCCAAACAACAATGATGGCTGCAACCAAAAAATGGCCGGGCATTGTGGCGGGCGCCTGTGGTCCCAGCTACTTGGGAGGCTGAGGCAGGAGACGTGCTTGACCCCAGGAGTTGGAGGTTGCTGTGAGCAGTGAAGCCATGGCACTCTACCCAGGGGGATAGCTTGCGGCTCTGTCTCAAAAAAAAAAAAAAAAAGAATTTTTCTTTTTTGAAAGAGACAAAAAGGCCTCTCTTCTTCTTCTGTTTTTCTTTTTTCTTTCTTCTGCCTTACTTCCTCCCCTTCTCCCTGCAACATGGCTGCCTCTGCACTCTCAGCCTCTAACTTGAACTCAGGATGAGGAAACAAGCCCCCACTAGTTGATACTTTTCAAAAAGCATTCCACCTATAGAAACATCATAATTAACAAAAATGGGGAGCAAAGGAAGCAAACATAATACAGCTTCAGTGGTTGGTCTGTCTTCCTTCTCTGACAATGATTAAGGCACATGTAATCGTCCAGAGTTTACTCAACTCACTCAGGCCATCATCTTGTGTGTTCACTATAGATCGTGCTAAAAGAAGAAAGCTCAGGGAAGAAAGGGCATGGCTCCTGGCACAGGGGAAGGAGCTACCTCCAGAACTTTCCCATCTGGACCCCAATTCCCCCATGAGGGAAGAGAAAAAGACCAAGGACCTGTGAGTATTTAATAACAGTAGTAGCTGGTGCTGTTTATTAAGCACTCAGGGACTGCTGAGCATGTTTTTTTATTTAATCCTTTTGACCACCCTGTATGGTAGTTATCACCACTTGAAAAGTGAGAAAACATAGCAGGTTACTGAGGTAGGCACTGGACTACTGCTGCCTCTAGTACCTGTCTGCTGTGCACGCACTCGCCAAATATCTCCTGCCCTGCCCTCTGACACTCTTGGTATCACACACCAAAGCAGCTCTTCTTTCCACAGTCCTTTAATTTAATGATTGTTATGTAAAATTTTCACTTGGAAATGTGAAAGGTAGTTTACCTTTTAGAAATAAAATTACTTCTTAGTATGTTACTATGTGTTGTATGTTTTTACTCCTTATAAAAATTCAAGAGGCAAGTAAATATTCAGTGTTCACAAGCGTGTTCTGTTATGTGCCTTTTTTGGATTAGTATTATTTAGATCACAAAAATGAGAGTAAAGTAAAGCTTGGCTAAGTCAAAAGAAAATAGACTCTGTCTCGAAAAAATTAAATAACTAATGTTATAGAATGATGAAGTTTGGGTCTTCTGACCAAACCCATCATTTTACACATAAAGGAAATGATAACCCCTTTTTGTTGAGGCATACTGTTCCTAATTTTTTTTAGAGTTTTATGAGGGTTACAGACTTGGCTTTAAAAAAATTACTAATGTTAGGACTATTCCCAGTCTTAGTCAGCAGTGTGTCTGTGATTAACCTAAAAGAGCTAAGAAGATGTAGTGGTCAGAGTTAACTATTAATTTCTTATTTTATGATTTACAGCTTTGAGCTGGATGATGATTTCACTGCCATGTATAAAGGTGGGTTCTCACTCAGCTATTATGTTTCTGATAGGAGTATTCCTCTGCCAGCGTGTTAAGTTCTCTTCTTTGGTTCTCAGTTCTAGATGTGGTGAAGGCTCACAAGGATTCCTGGCCGTTTTTGGAACCTGTGGATGAATCTTACGCCCCTAACTATTATCAGATTATTAAGGTAGAGGCTATTTTTGCAGTTATACTTACCATAGCATACGTATATTTCTTGGGTTTTGTTCTTTGTTTCATTCTTTCTGTGTTGTTCATGAGGCTCAGCATTGCTGAATATATACCAAGCTCTTGAGCAGCTCGTGCTGTCATGATTCCTTTGCCTTGTATAGACTAGGAGATGTTATGTCTCTTTCTTCATATTTCAATTAAGTTATATGTCTTGTTTAGGTCCCCATGGATATTTCAAGCATGGAGAAAAAACTGAATGGAGGCTTATACTGTACCAAGGAGGAGTTTGTAAATGACATGAAGACTATGTTCAGGAATTGTCGAAAATATAATGGGGAAAGTAGTGGTAAGTTGGGAAGGAGTTTGCAGTGGATGCACAGTTTGCATACCTGTATAATCAGGACTAATGTGCCTGCTCTTTCAGAAATACACATCCTAATGATTGCAACATTTCTTGAGAACTATTAATAGAAGTGTCTATTAAGAGCCCTGGGATTGGCTATTACAGCCTCTTAATGCAGTGTGTGCCAGGAACACTCTCTCTGTCCCACAGGAAAGGGAGACAGAACAAGTGGCTAACTGGGCTGGGTTATTTCTCATCCTAGACTTCAGTCTCTGTGCTTCTTTCACCACTGGCAGGGCTGAACCTAGATGCAACTGTTTCTAAAACCACTTGCAGAAGTTTGCATAGTAGGTCTCCAATATTAAAGTATAAATGACTCCAGGTACTTAACCTTGAATATATTTATGCATTAACTTAAGATGCCTTATTTAGGCAGCGCCTGTGGCTCAGTGAGTAGGGCACCAGCGTCGTATATCAAGAGTGGCAGATTCGAACCTACCCCTGGCCAAAAGCAACAACAAAAAAAATAGCCAGGCATTCTGGCAGGCACCAGTAGCCCCAGCTACTCAGGAGGCTGAGGCAAGAGAATCGCCTAAGGCCATGAGCTGGAGGTTGCTGTGAGCTATGACACCACAGCACTCTACCAAGGGCGACAAAGTGAAACTCTGTCTCTTTAAAAGAAAAAAAAAAAGGCTTGGCGCCTATGGCTCAAGTGGCTAAGGTACCAGCCACATACACCTGAGGTAGCAGGTTCAAATCCAGCCCAGGCCCACCAAACAACAATGATGGCTGCAACCAAAAAAAAAAAATAGCCAGGCATTGTGGGGGTGCCTGTATTCTCAGCTACTTGGGAGGCTGAGGCAGGAGACTCGCTTGAGCCCAGGAGTTGGAGGTTGCTGTGAGCTGTGATGCCACGGCACTCTCTTTAGAGGGACAGCTTGAGGCTCTGTCTCAAAAAAAAAAAAAAGGTTTAAAAAAAAAAGATGCCTTATTTAAAAAGCTGGTTCTGTGATTGTATTTAGTATTTCTTCCATTTATCCTTGAAAAAGTAAATTTTGACTGGTTTGCGATAATAGTCCTGTATTCACTGTCACCATACAACACAAACTGTATATCTTTTTACCTTGCATCCATAGCTCTACAATATAATGCGCCGTAACAGTGACTTCAAAGTTTATATCCCAGGTCAAATGCAGTGGCTTACACCAGTCAGGGAGGATCACCTGAGCCCAAGAATTGAAAGTTACCATGATCTATGATCACATCAGTGCATTCCAGCCTGGGTGACAGTGAGACCTGTCTCTTAAAAAAACAAAACCAACAGGGCCAGGTGTGGTGGTTCACACCTGTAATCCTAGCACTCTAGGAAGTCCAAGCGGGTAGATTGCTTGAGCTCACGAGTTTGAGACCAGCCTGAGCAAAAGCAAGATCCTGTCTCTACTAAAAAGAGAAAAACTGAGGCAAGAGAATCACTTGAGCGTGAGTTGGAAGTTGCTGTGGGCTATAATGCCACAGCATTCTACCCAGGCAGACAGCCTGAAACTACCTGGGGGTGGGGGGGGTGCCCAACTTTACCTTAGTTGCATCTTTTATTTATTAGAATTGGCTTTTGTAAAAAAAAAAGAATTGGCTTTTGTGGTCTATAAAAACTATAACTAGAGGTCAATCTTTGTATCTTCCTACAGAGTATACTAAGATGTCTGATAATTTAGAGAGGTGTTTCCATCGGGCAATGATGAAACATTTTCCTGGTGAAGATGGAGACACAGATGAAGAATTTTGGATCCGTGAAGATGAAAAGCGGGAGAGGAGACGGGGTCGGGCTGGACGAAGTGGTGGCAGCCATGTTTGGACCCGCTCCAAGGACCCTGAAGGGCCCAGCAGGAAACAGCAGCCTGTGGAAAATGGAGGAAAGTCGCTGCCACCTGCACGCCGAGCCTCTTCCTCTGGGGATGACCAGAGCAGCAATTCTACGCAGCCCCCTCGAGAGGTGGGCGCTTCCAATGGCAGAGGTTTTTCTTGCCCCCCACATCATGGTGGGATGCCCAACCAGGCATCCTTTTTAAACCAGATGGTAAGGAACCACTTAAGTTCTGTTGTAGGTTTTTCTAGTTCATGATTTCTTGGGGATGTAGAGGCTATTCAGTTGGCATTGCTTATTAAGTAATTATGTAAGAGATATTTGTGGTGGTAAGGCCCCTTGTATCAGGTGGAGACTCTAGGGGAGATTCATAAAGAGATTGAGAAACACCAGTTAAATCTTGTATCTCCTGGAGAGGGAGAGGGAAGTTGCTCTGGCTCAAGCTAGTCCTGCTGCAGGTGAGCAATGTGGTAGCTGTCTTCCCTTTCAGCACTGTACGCTCAGTCAGTAGTCCCCTGTTACATGAGTAGTAGTACATTCCGCTTCAGGAAGACCGTGGTTCCCAACCTAATATCTGTGCTTTTTCTTGTTTTATCTCTTGTTGCTTTACTCAATGCTTTCCAGAGGCCAACAGTACCAGGAACATTTGGTTCTCTTCGAGGATCAGATCCTGCTAACTTATACGGTTCCTCTGGAGCCCCAGAGCCACATCCTGGAGAGCCCGTTGTACAACAGCATCAAACTTTTCCCATGCAGGTAAGCATCATACTCAGAAGATGCACAGGAAAAGGGTAAGTTTCAGAAATACCATCTATTCCCAGGTTAAATTCAGGTCATTGTCTCCTGTTATGAAGAGTTCATCTCCATAGATTAAGCATGTAACCGGGTCTGTCTTACTCCGAGACTCTGGTTAACTGCTGTCTTCCCTTTTCTTGTTACTAGCCTCCAGTTGGAATTAATAGCCACCGAGGACCTGGGCTAAGCACACCTGAGGAGAAGCAAATGTGTGGGGGACTGGCACACCTTTCTAACATGGCGCCACATCCTGGATCATTGCAGTTGGGGCAGATGAGTGGCCCCAGTCAGGATGGAAACATGTATCCTTCAGCTCAATTCCAGCCAGGATTTATTGCTCCCCGGCACGGTGGGGCTCCAGCCCGACCCCTAGACTTTGCTGAAAGCCCAGAAATTCCTCCCAGCCACATGTACCGATCATACAAGTACCTAAATCGAGTACACTCTACTGTCTGGAATGGGAACCATGGTGCTACTAACCCAGGACCCTTGGGGCCAGAAGAGAAGTCGCTCCTGGGGCCAGGACCCTCTCACCAGCCTCGCACTCTTGGTCACATGATGGACTCCCGAGTGATGAGACCATCTCTCCCCCCAAACCAGTGGACTGAACAATCAAGCTTTCTACCTCATGGAGTTCCTTCTTCAGGGTATATACGACCACCCTGTAAGTCTGCTGGGCATCGGTTACAGCCACCTTCAGCGCCAGCACCAAGTTCTCTTTTTGGAGCACCCACCCAGGCTCTACGGGGGGTGCAGGGAGGGGAATCCATGATGGACAGCCCAGAGATGATCGCCATGCAGCAGCTGTCCTCCCGAGTCTGCCCCCCAGGTGTGCCTTACCAGCCCCGCCAGCCTGTTCCCCCGCATATGCCCAGCCCTTTCCCACCAGTAACTCACTCAGCCTCAGTCAGTGTGCCAGTCCCCAAGCCTGCCCTAGGCAACCCTGGGAGGTCACAGGATAACAGTGAGACACCAGAGCCTGAGAAAGACCGAGGTAATTCACATCATCACTTCATCTGACTTACAGCTCTTTGAGCTGTTATTTTACAAGTATTTTCTCACACTGAATATCAAACCAAGTGTAAACTGGTTTCCAGCCTCTTTTTCCTAAACTACTCAGGGCTGGGCCAGACATAGCACTTGTATTGGTCTGAAGATCCCAGAGCATTTCTGGTGATGATAATGATGGCTGCACAGATAGACACCCGCTGTGGTCTTTTTGAGGCTTATGTGCCTGTTAATTCATTAAGTTCTCAGAACGAGCCTTTGAGGTAACTATTATCATTGCCCTTGCTTTTACAGATGGAAAGTCAAGGCACAGAGATACTCAAATATTTGCTCCCATCCACCTAGTGAGTAATGGAGCTGAGGTTTGAACCCCATGCTTTTAAGCACTGCATCATCATAATGCCTTTAAAGAAAATCACTGTTGGGCAGCGCCTGAGGCTCAAAGGAGTAGGGTGCTGGGCCCCATATGCTGGAGGTGGCGGGGTTCAAACCCAGCCCCGGTCAAAAACTGCAAAAAAAAGAAAAGAAAAGAAAATCACTGTCACGAGCAGTACCCGTAGCTCAGTGAGTAGGGCACTGGCCACATACACCGAGGCTGGCAGGTTTGAACCCAGCCCGGCCCAGTTAAAACAACGGTAACTGCAACAAAAAAAACAGCTGGGCATTGTGGTGGGCACCTGTAGTCCCAGCTACTTGGGAGGCTGAGGAAAGAGAATCCCTTGAGCCCAAGAGTTTGAGGTTGTTGTGAGCTGTGATGCCACAGCACTCTACCCAGGTTTAACACTGTCTCTTAAAAAAAAAAAAAAATTCTTGTCTTGAAAGTCAGCACTATGATATAAGTTTTCAAAGTTGGATTATTTTTCTTTTTTTTTTTTTCCAACACCAGCTATACCAAAATTTTCTGATACTGGTTTCAAATGGTATTAGAGTTCAAAGCTTTGAGAATCCCATTAGATATATCTTGGATAAGTCTATTAATTGCTGAGTTTTGTTTACTAAATACTGAAGGGTGTGGTTTTAATTTTTTTTTTTTTTTTGAGACAGAGTCTCACTCTGTGGCCTGCAGTATAGTGCCATGGCATCATAGCTCACTGCAACCTTAAGGGTGATTCTGGGCTTAAGTGATTCTCTTGCCTCAGCCTCCCACGTAGCTAGGACTACAGGCACCCACCACAATGCCTAGCTATTTCTTAGAGTCAGGGTCTTGCACTGGCTTAGGCTGGTCTCAAACCTGTGAGCTCAGGTAATCCACCCATCTCACCCTCTCTAGTGCTGGGATCATAGGTGTGAGCCACTGTGCCTGGTTTAATATTTTCATTACATAGTTTATACTTTTGACCTTTAAGGCCAGCTTCACAGATAGCTTGAGCTGTCTTAATAGTTACTTTAAAAGTTACTGTCGGGCAACGCCTGTGGCTCAGTGAATAGGACGCCAGCCCCATATACTGAGGGTGCAGGTTCGAACTTGGCCCTGACCAAACTGTAACAAAAAATAGCCAGGTGTTGTGGCGAGTGCCTGAGGCAAGAGAATTGCCTAAACCCAAGAGCTGGATATTGCTGTGAGCTGTGACGCCAGGGTACTCTACTGAGGGTGACAGAGTAAGACTTTTATTTCTTAAAAAAAAAAAAAAAAGTTGTTATGGCTCGGAGCCCATAGCACAGTGGTTACAGCACCAGCCACATGCACCAAGGCTGGCAGGTTCAAGCCCGGGCCGGGCCAGTTAAACAACAATGGCAACTGCAAAAAATATATATATAGCTGGGTGTTGTGG
This sequence comes from Galagoides demidoff, assembly GCA_963574575.1. NCBI lineage: Eukaryota > Metazoa > Chordata > Mammalia > Primates > Galagidae > Galagoides > Galagoides demidoff. The sequence goes on along the minus strand of CAUYQV010086764.1, from coordinate 17,410 downwards.
TGGGTGCCTGTAGTCCTAGCTACTTCGGAGGCTGAGGCAAAGAGAATCGCTTAAGCCCAAGAGTTTGAAGTTGCTGTGAGCTGTGACCCATGGCGCACTACCCAGGGTGACATAATGAGATTCTGTCTCAAAAAAAAAAAAAAAGGTATTATAAATCTTAAATGTTTTATTTAAGGTCTTTTACTAGATTTTTAAATCATACCTGGACAACTCTGTCCTAGAAAAGTTATAAATTATTTTATGTATGTGCTTATATATCACATGTATATAATTTCTTATTTAGGCCATATTCATGGGTTGATGAAATAGTAAGGAAAAGGATTCTGAGATTATAAGCAAGCATTGGAGTCTGATAAATTAATTTGATTGGCTCAGTAAATTTCTGTAATATACTATACATGCCTTTTGAGTTGTAGTTTGTAGATATCTTGCTTTTAAGACATCCAGGCATGATGAATGTATTCATTTATTAAATAAATCTTGACTGAGGTCCCACTTTGTGCATGTGCTGAGAGTACAGGGGAAGTCCCTGCTCCTATAGAGCTCATGTTCTTATAGGGCAGAGTCAGGGACCTGACTGTCACAGGTGCCTATCATCACCTAGTCATGCTTATTTGGTCAGTTCTTAGCTTCCCAGCCTGACCAGCAGTTCTGATGACAGCCAATACCATGTTTCACCTGTATGTGCTTAGAGTAGGAACCATCTCTTACCCTCTCACTGATTTGACTGTGACAACACAGGAAGGAGGCACCTTACAAGGGGTCGTAGAGGTGCTGGGTTTCACCTTTAGGCCCATGAAAGGGGTGAAAGGAAGTGTATAAAGACCCCAACATTGTGATCCATTTCAGGGAATCTGCATAATTCCACCTTTGGTTTGAATCACCACAGATCCATCTCACTCTGGACTCAAGATCTCTTCATTACCAGTTCCATTAATGTTGTCATTTCAACTACTAAATTATTTCTCTGTTTTGGTTTTGCAGCAGAGCCCTTATCTGGATTTGAAGAGAAACCAGCAAGCATTGGTGCTTCAGAGGGGGGTGTATACCTCAAACAACTACCTCACCCCGCAGCTCCCCTGCAGCCTGACTGCACCAGGCAGAGCTCCCCACAAGAAAGAGAAACACTGGTTCCAGAGCTCAAAAATGAATCCTCAGAATCTGCAGACAGCTGTAAAACAACAAAGGGCAAGACCACTTGGCCCTCAGATAGCAGCTACACCAACCCAGCCACACAGGGGTGCATGAGAGACCTTTCCACTGTGGCAGACAGAGGGACTCTGCCTGAAAACGGAGTCATTGGTGAAGTGTCTCCTTGTGGAACCGAGGGGAAGGGCCTTGGAGGCAGTGGTTCAGAAAAGCCACTCTGCCCCAGAGGCAAAATGCAAGAAACCATGTTATGTACAGGGCAGAACACAACTACATCTCCCAATACAGACCCCGGGCTGATGGGAGGCACTATGAGCCAGTTCTCATCCTTGTACATGCCTGGCCTGGAGTACCCCAGTTCAGCTGCACATTACCATATTAATCCAGGCCTCCAAGGTTTGGGTCATGTGGTGGGAGGGAAGTCCTCGGTGTCCCATCCTCAGCATTTTCCGCCTAGGGGCTTTCAATCTAACAGTCCTCATTCTGGAGTCTTTCCCCGGTATCGCCCCCACCAAGGCATGAGGTATCCCTACCCTCCCCCACCTCAGCCTTCCTACCATCACTATCAGCGAACTCCTTATTATGCCTGTCCGCAGGGCTTTTCTGACTGGCAGAGACCTCTACATCCCCAGGGAAGCCCAAGTGGGCCCCCAGCTAGTCAGGCTCCCCCACCACGTTCCCTCTTCTCAGATAAGAGTGCCATAGCTAATCTGCAAGGCTGTGAGACACTGAATGCTGCCTTAACTTCCCCAACCCAAATGGATGCGGTGGCTGCTAAAGTTGTCCCAACTGATGGGCAAAATCCTGGTCCAGAGGAAGAGAAGCTGGAAGAGTGTATGGAGAGGCCAGAGAGTCCCAAAGAATTTTTAGACCTGGACAACCATAATGCAGCTACCAAGAGACAGAGTTCGTTATCGGCCAGTGAATATCTTTATGGAACTCCTCCTCCACCTCTGAGTTCAGGAATGAGTTTTGGTTCACCTGCTTTTCCACCCCATGGCGTCATGTTGCAACCAGGGCCCCCTTATACACCCCAGCGGCCAGCCAGTCACCTTCAGCCCAGGGCTTACTCTGCCACTGGGGCAGCTCACCCCACTCACTGTCCTGCAGCTGCCCAGCCCAATGGCCTCTCCCCAGAGAGCCCTGTCTATCGCTGTCAGGAAGAAGGCCTGGGTCACTTTCAAGCCGTAATGATGGAACAGATTGGAAGTGGAATAAGGGGACCTTTCCAGGAAATGTACAGACCATCAGGGTAAGACTGCGTTAAGGTTTTGGGAGTTTGTTTCTTTCTGGGGGAATAAAAGAACATGTGTTCAGTATGTATCCTGGATATTGAAAAATAATTTAAAAGAACAGATGTTAATTTTCAGAAGAAAAATATCCTCAGGACCAAGAAAATCATGTGAATCATTGAAGACTTAATAGAAATGTAGAAATAATGGGAGGCTGAGGTAGGACAGTTTGAGGCCAGAAATTTGAGACTAGCCTGAGCAAGAACAAGACCCCATCTCTACTAAAAATAGGAAAACTAGCCAGGTGTGGTGGCAGGTACTCGGGAGGCTGAGGCAGGAAGATCACTCAAGCCAGTGAGTCTGAGGTTGCTGTAAGCTAGGCTGACCATGGCACTGTACCCAGGGCAACAGAGTGAGACTCTGTCTCAAAAAAGTTAAACAAATGAAGGAGTGAATGCATGGGTGTGTGTCAAGATATGCACAGGTGGTGCTGCCTGCTGCCTCATGCCAGGAGGGGTTGTTCCAATATCAAGGATTCCAAGTTTGATCACTTGGAATCATTAAGCATTGTCTGCATGACTGAAGTATCTTTTCTCCTTTGTAATTAACGTTCTTGTTAATTCTTAACAATCCTTTCCTGTGGCTACAGAATGCAGATGCATCCGGTCCAGTCACAGGCCTCTTTCCCAAAGACCCCAGCACCAGCGGCATCACAGGAGGAGCTGCCACCTCACAAGCCCCCAACACTTCCTCTGGATCAGGTGAGAATTACCATTCCTCCATGTGGTAGGAAAGAAGTACATGATCTCATTGCTATTCTGAACAAATATTTTAATATTTCCTGTTGACACATTAAGTTTTCCTGAAAATTGCTTCCTATGCTACAGGCAAACCAAGGTACAGAATCCCCTGAAGCCCTGCACTCCCAGCTGTGTCGGCATCCAGAATGGTTAAAAACAGAGGTCATAGAAGTCACTTCTTTGGTGTTCCTTTTTTTTTTTTTAAAGCCAAGGCTTAAAATTCTCTTGCCAAAGCTAGAATGCAGTGGCATCCTCATAGCTCACCATATCTTCGAACTCTAGGCTCAGGTTATCCTTCTGCCTCAAGCCTCTCAAGTAGCTAAGACTATAGGCAAGGAACAACCTACCCAACTAATTTTTTCTGCTTTTTCATAGATACAGTGGTCTTCCTCTGTTGCCCAGTTTCCTACTAATATGTGGTAACTACCTGTCTGGAGAATATTCTGGAGACAGAATGTCACTCTGTCACCCTGGGTAGAGTACCATGGCATCATAGCCCACAGCAACCTCAAACTCCTGTGCTCAAGCAATCCTCTTGGCTCAGCCTCCCAAGAAGCTGGGACTGCAGGTGCCCACCATAACACCCAGCTAGTTTTCCTTTTTTTAAGTAAAGTTGTAGTCCACCCCCCTTGACCTCCCAGAGTGCTGAGATTACAGGCATGAGCCACCATGCCTGGCTGTCTGTCTCAAAAAAAAAAAAAAAATCTCCAGAGTCTCAAGCTGTCACCCCTGGGTAGAGTGCCATGGCATCACAACTCTCAGCAACCTCAAACTCTTGGGCTTCAGTGATTCTCTTGCCTCAGCTCAGCTCCCAAGTAACTGGGACTACAGGCACCTATCACAACACCCAGCTTTTTTTTTTAAGTTGTAGTTGTCGTTTGGCAGGCCTGGGCTGGATTCAAACCCACCAGCTCTGGTGTAATGTGGCTGGCACCCTAGCCACTTGAGCTACAGGTGCCAAACCTGGAGAATATTTAAACCACAGTTTTTCTAACCCTGAACCATGATGCCTTATGTGTTTCATTTTCCCTACCTTCCTCATTTCAGAAAGACTAGTTGCTCAGGTTTGAGAATGACAGGAGCTACCTGTGAGTGCTACTTCACTGCCGGGCTCTGTGCTAAGAACGTCTCTGTGTGTGGTCTCATTTAGTCTTTTCCTTGGCCCCATAAAGTGATTGCTGTCATCAGCTGCACTTAGTACCATTTCCTAGTGTCTCGGTGGTGCTGGGGTCTGCAGTGGGAAGCCCAGGATGCTGGAGCCCACCCTCTGGACATGGATTATGGCTAGTGAGACACACTCAGGCTGTTTTCCCAGATGCAGAGGAGCCCAGACTGCTGTTTGGCTTAATTTTTTTGTTTGTTTGTTTGTTTTTGAAGGAAAGGTCTTTATTGGTGGGGGAGGGAGGCTGCAGAGCAGCACCGAGGAAGGGAGAGTAGGGAAGAGAAGAGAGAGAGTAGAGAAGAGCTAAGGGAAAGACGGGAAAGACGGGAGAGAGGGAGAGAGAAGAGGAAGGCAGAAGGAGGTGAGAGAGCTAATTTTTTTTTTTTTAAACAGCTCACACAATTTGTCATTTTCTTTAAAACATCTTTGTTTTGTCTATTTTCTCAGAGCTAGTTCAAGGGGGAAGTAACCACCCAGGAAATGAAAAGCTGCATATGAAGACTGGGACATGGAGAGCTGAGGGAATGATCATTGCCCATCTCTACTATCACCCTGCTCCACCCTTTGCAGTGAATCACCTTCTGGGAGCTGGAGCCTTCACCGGGCCCGAGCTGCACACTCTGTGGACAACTCGCACAGGCTACGGAGGTCCTGGGTCCAAGCTCACTTGTGTAGCTGGCACAGACAGTTGAGAAGAACATGTGAACCTGGAGTTAATGATGACTTTTCCAAACCTGAGACTCTTTTCAGGGAAAATCACTTTAAACTCGGGGGAGGGGGTGTACTCAAGAATGGAGTGGTGCTTTTAAACTTTGATGAGCAGCTAAACTCAGGTATATATTTAGGGAAGGGACTACTCGTAGTATTGTTTTTGGAGCTGGGTCCAGTTTACAGAATTTTCATGTTGCCTTTTAAAATAATTTTTGTTGGTGGTGAATGTATTGTACATAAAGTGGGAAGGGTGGGTGGGGATGTGGAAGAAAGGGGAGTCCTAACTGGTGGACACACAGCACTGGAGTGATCATTATCTGTTTACAATCATGTTTCACTGAAAACTTGGGATCTGGATGAGAGGGTAAGAAAGGTTTAATCTTGGAATATTTCACTGACTGTGTTTCCTTAGTGGCTGGCCAGCCTTGAAGAGCTAAAGGCCTTCTTTCCAAGCAGCCTGAGAGAATAGTTACATTGTCCCCTAACCGTTCTGTCTCGGTTTGGAGGCAGAGTACTCTCCTGTGGCCTACAAGAAGCTTCAGCCTAGAAGAATGGGCTGTTCTCTCCCTCTGGTGCCCCAAATCTTGGATTTGAGAAAACGATGTTCCTGACTGGTTTTGCCACCAACCCTACCAGATAGTTGTAAACCAGTGTCAGGAATTGGGATCACTAGAGTGTTTTACTTACTAAAGATAAAATGAATTGTCCTATTCACAGACCTCTTGGGGCTGTGATGTAGAAAGCGTCCTATAAGCGTTCTGGCATGAATCACATTTTGTGGAAGTGACTACTCAGGTTTGTATATGTTAGTATCAATAAAGAAATTGCACAGGTTTGAATAGGAAAAATATATTCTATAGATTGGCAGTTTGAATTTAGGAATATTTCAGTATATGTAGTTTTTATTCATTTTGAGTGAATCATAGTAAAATCAGTCATGGTGATTTAATATAGTTACCAAGAACAAGTTCTTGAACATCATTTGTTATATCTGTGATAGGAAACCATTTTACAGTATTAAATTGCTTTATTACAGTTTTAGAAGTAAATTACACTGGAATCTCCCTGTTTAGCATTCTGTATTTAATTTTAGTTAAGATGACACCAAAGTTAGGACCTATGTTTTAAAGTTTTGAATATCCCACAAACAAAAAAAAAAATTAAAAATGTCCTGAATTTGTAAGGTTTTGTAAAGAATAGCATATTCTTAAGCATTTTTTGGAATGGTAGAAGAGTCTCCATAAACTATTAATCTGCCCTTTTTTCTTATAAATTCAGCTGTGGATGCTTTCCTTCCAATTCCAGCATCCTTAATGAAGCAGAGCTGTCAATATTTACATTTTGTTAAACATGATGTGAGTTGGAAAGGAAACATTGTTTCCATGTTGTAGAGATGGAACCCAAGACACTAGTGTCAGTTACAATAATGGAAATTCATACCATTAAGTGAATGCTTATTAACCTTGGTGGCATTTCTTAGGGCTTGGGCAGAGTTGAGTAGGGAACATAGATGCTTAAGTTATAAGGTAAAAAAATACACATTTTTCTCAGAGACTTTCAATTTTAAATTTGTGTGTTTGCAAGTGAAATGAGTTTTGAGCCTGTGTTTTCATTGGATCCTAATTGTTAGAAATCTATCACTGACATAATCTTTTTTTAGAGAAGTAAAAAGGTCAGATGTGGTCTGCTTTTGAGCTAGTCTAAGCTAACATGGTTGAAACATTACTGCTGCAGTTTTGTCTTTGTGAAAAAACAGGGAGAAGGAAAAAAATAATTTGAGGCTGGTTCAACCTGGTTAAGGCCCAGAATATTTGGCCATTTTCTCTTTTCCTGTTAATGCTGGTTTAAATTGGAGGCTCTTGACTACTCCCTGACCAGGAGGACGGTAACCATAGCGCCTTTTCCCATGGCACTAAATCTTTTGGGGTTTGCTTTGTGCTGAATAACCCAGAGTCCTGGGTAGGAGTGGACTGTAGCCAGTAGTTGGGCTGGTTGTACCCTTTCCTCCTGTCATCAAGGCATTTGAGCAGTTGTGTGCACACTGCTCTAGGTAACCTTTTCTCCTCATTTCCCCAGCACCCTACCTCCAGTTACTGTTGCTAAAGAGATGCTATGAACAATACTGGGGGGGAAATCAGTTAACTCCTTCATCCTTAGTCTCCCTTCTTGGTTTTTAGACAGATAAGAAAATTTTAAGAGCAATAGGAAATCACACTGCTGTATTGTATTGTATTTTTACACTGTGAACAGGAGTTCGGTGGTCAGCCTTGCTGTCCCCTCCATGGGAATTTGGTCATGCATTACAGGTGTCAGTGCTTTACCCCTTGTCCATGGTACATCCTGAACCTCGACTGGTCTTCAAGTGCAGAACTGCTCTCAGCTGTCAGGAGCTGCAAGATTGCAGGAACACACAGGACTGTGAGCTGCTGTGAACCCCCCCATCCATTTACCCACAAGCAGGATCTTTTTTTCTCACCTTCCTCCTCTAGCACTTCTTTCCAAGTGTCTTAAGCAAATGTAATGTCTTAAAGCAGATGTGTTTGCCATCTTCTCCATTAGGGAAATGATGGCTGTGTAACATGTTACAGTTAGAAATCCTAGTGTGGAAGAGTGTCTTAAGAAAATCTGTTCCCAGGCTGGACAGACACTTCAACCTATAGGTCTCTGTCACCTTTGCAGTGTGCGGTTCCTCAGTGGTCCCCAGAGGGAATAGCCAAGACCATGGATAATTGGAAATAGCATCACACTTCTTTGATTTAACATTCATGGTTAACCTTTATTAGAATTGTTAAGTTAGAAACTTGTTTCCCCAAGCCCCAAGAGAAATAAAAGATCCAGAAAGAAAAGTATAGCCTCTTGTAAGAGTTCTGATTTTTGTTTTGGGTTTTTTCCTCCCTCAGAATCTGTTCATTAGAATTATAGCAAGAGCAGTTGGCTAAAAGTTGTTCTGGTGGATGAACGTGGAAGATAATAAATAAGGAAATATATGCAGGATTCTTCTTTACATAACTTTCCACCCCACCTCTTAGTAATGAAATTAAAACCACTCCATCTGTCTTTAATCAGGTAGTTTAGTTCTTCTGGTAGAATGCATGAACTTATTCAGTTCTTTTATCTCACAGAGCCCAGGTCAGACTGCTCTCAAAGGGAAGCTTATGCCCATCTTTATGTTATTGAAAACTAAGTAAAACCTGTAGTTTGTGCCCTTCGGTTGGATCAAACCTCAGCTTTAAATGTCGATTATTACTCTGTGTCGAGTGTTGGAATCCCGTGGCATTCACTGGCTGCTTGTTACTGTTATTTCTGCTGGTACCTGTTCTGCTGTTGTGCTACTCCCTGCAAAGGGTTTGCTTAGTGCCATCCCCAAACCATGAAATTCCTCTTGCAGTCACCCCAGCTGTCAGAAACAAGCTTGCCATTCATATTACTTGGTTGGGTTCTTTTGAAATTGAAGTTAACGTCTGTAAGTAGCATGCTGTCCTTGAGACCTAGTTTGAAATTTTATAGGAAGGCTTAATCCAGCATCTAGGCAAGGACAGTTCGACAGTGTCAGAATCCTGACAGGCATCCAGAGACCTCAGTGTTCAAAGAGATGAATAGCTTAGAATTTTCTAGCATTATTGTACCCTTTGTGTCTGTCAGTTCATCCCCTGCAGATTCTTCATGGACCCCCATTCCAGTAATCAGTTCCATATACTATCAGATCACATGCTGTTTGATCCCGGCGCTTCCAGGAGGCAGGGTCTGGCAGACAGCCCTGTGGGTAGCACCTGCAATGAGCATGTGGGGTTGGGCTGAGGGTGCAGAGGCTGACTCTTCAGCTCACATTTGACACTTGCTGCATGAGAAGCTGGGCTCCCTTTTCTTTCTCAGTGGGTCGGACTCCGCCATGCAGCCTGGAGACACCAGCCTCACCCTGCTCTCCCTCTGGGAGAGCAGAGTTGGATTGAACATGGTGCATCCCATTTCTCAAATTCAGGTGTGACACAAGCTGCATCTCTAGGCTGAGTGTGGATCCCTCTGCTTTACACAGACACTTGGAGTGACGGTCTCCGGGCGTGGGTTGGACTTCTTAGTTTCTCCTCCTGTTCTGCAGGAGAGGGTTGACTGAAGTAGCAATGCCTGAGGACCAGCTGGCTGTCCTGCATGTGTTTTTGAAAGGGGTGGGAAGGGTGGGAACTGGGGTGGATACTGTGTAAGTTATTGAAATGCTGAACCCCACTCCATAGCTGAGCGCCCCCTGCCTTTCTCTAGCCAGGGCTCAGGGACCTTTCCCCAGCTGCATGCAGCACCTGGGCCCAGGTCAGTCACCACCAGTCTCGGCACATGGTGCAGAAGTCCTGCAAACCTTCCTGGCCAGCACTGGAAAAGGGAAGGCTATTTATTTTTATATTGTGTATATTTTGTCGTGGTCTGCTGAGTCCCTGTTCCACTGAGAGCGACACTTACCTCAATAGTTAGTTCGATATTGTGTGTTGAATAATTTTTTAAGAGAACTTTTTAAAAAGCTTTTTGATCCTCGGAGGTCTGTAGATTTATTTCCATATGAACTGGTTATTTTGTATAAAGTACATTCTTAAAATAGCAAGGCTGTGGTGTGTGGTGTTTCCACGTGTCACTTTTAATCACCAGGGCAAACCCAGTCCCCCATCAGGACAGCGGTTTGAACTGGCACACAGTGGCATTCCTCAAAAAAGTGCCATCTCCCATCTCAATTCTGAGTCATCAAAAATCCAGGAAGGTGGGGTGGGAAGGGCATGGGCCTGGTGCAGGTGATAGTGCATAAGGTCTGCAGAAAACTTCAGAACCACTGAAAAACTGGCAGTCCTACACAACATTGGGTAGAGGACTTCTCTCAGCCAGTCCCAGCAACACCCCTCTGTGTACCTGCCACTCCCCAGCCCTCTGGCTGGTAAAGGCACCTGCTTTTAGAATGTTACACATCTGTGACACACATTTTCAGCCATCTCCTTCCAGGATCTGGGGTGGACAGACCAATGGGGCCACCAGCCATCTGTGAAGTCCAGGTGGCCAGGAGAGGGAGCCACTGACTAAATGGGCAGGTGCTTTATGCTGGCCCAGGTTGTTGCATTTTATTTTGAGTTCCTGGAAGGCTGAAGGTGGGAGGTGGAAGACACCAAAATCCATGGCCTTATTTTATTCTTAAGTATAGATAATTGTTGGTTTATAATGATGGGATTTAAGATTTTTTGACTTCACAGTGGTGCAAAAGCAGTACACATTTAGTAGAAACTGTGCTCTGAAGGCCAAGGCCAGATGGATTGATCAAGACAAGCCTGAGCAAGACCCCATCTATAAAGATAGCTGGGTATTGTGGCAGGTGCCTGTAGTCTCATGTACTGGAGAGGCTAAGGCAAGAGGATTGCTTGAACCCAAGTTTGAGGTTGCTGTGAGCCATGATGCCATGGCACTCTACCAAGGGCAACAAAGTAAGTCTCTCAGGAAAAAAAGGAAAATGGTGCTGTGTACTCATAGTACCGTAATTCAGTATTCAGTAAGTTACATGAGGTGAATTCAACACTTCATTATAAAACAGGCTTTGTGTATTAGAGTATTTTGCCCAACTTTACGCTGCTATAAGAGCTCAGAGCACCGGAAGGTAGGCTAGGTATATTAAATACATTTTCAATTTAAGATACTCTCCCCTTAGATGGGTTTATTGGGCTATAACTCCATTCAAAGTTGAGGGGCATCTGTAATTGGCCTTGTAAGTGCTATTCATACAATAAAAACTAAACCACAAATAGTAGCAATTTCCAAATTTAGAATTTAGATTTATCACCTTTAGGGCAGTAACATCTTTCCCTTTTGATCTCCAATTGCTTGCTGTCATATTATCCTCATTGATAGACTATAATTGGCTAATTTTCTTTTTCCTGAGGCAGAGTCTTGCTGTGTCATCCCGGCCAGAGCACAGTGGTGTCGTCATAGCTCACTGCAACCTCCAACTCCTGGGTTCAGTCCTTCTATCTCAGGCTCCTAAGTAGGTAGGACTATGGGCATACATGGCTGACATTTTTGACTTTTATCCTGTTGCTGTTCTAAGATTCTATTCACAGTTCAGCTACTCTATAAAAAACATTTCTTCTGTAAAACATTTGATGGCAATTACAATTGGTTTAGTAGCGGTATTTCTATGTAATTTTTTTTGAGAGACAAGGTCTTGTTCAGTCCAGGCTGGAGTGCAATAGTTTCATCATAGCCCACTATAATATACCTCAAACTCCTGGCCTCAAGTTATCCTCCTGCCTTGGCCTTGCAAGCAAAATGCTATGATTACAGGTATGAACTATTCCATCTGTTCCATTTCCACATAATTTCTAAAACAAAAAGTGTAAAGGGAAGATCATTAGTAAACCCCAGATCTGGTGTGATGCCAGTCAAATTGTTCATCTCATTAGAGTTTCTCAGTTTCTTCTCGCCTTGGTTGGGCAGATGAGCACGTCACTTTTCTCTGACCTGGCATCTTTCACTGCCCTGCCAACTTATGCAGAGCCCAGTCCAGCAGCCTCCCTGTCTTGGATGTCATTAGCAGCCCACTCCTTGTGCTTATTAGCACATAACCTTTAAAACACTTGGGTTTCGGCTCGGTGCCTGTGGCTCAATCGGCTAAAGCGCCAGCCACATACACCCAAGATGGCAGGTTCGGATCCCCAGCCCCGGCCCACCAAACAACAATGATGGCTGCAACCAAAAAATGGCCGGACGTTGTGGCAGGCGCCTATAGTCTCAGCTACTTGGGAGGCGGAGGCAGGAGACTCGCTTGAGCCCAGGAGTTGGAGGTTGCTATGAGCTGTGATGCCATGGCACTCTACCCAGGGGGATAGCTTGAGGCTCTGTCTCAAAAAAAAAACAGAAAAACAAAAAAACACACACTTGGGTTTCTTCTTTAAAAAAATAAAAAAAAACACTTGGGTTTCTAATTTTTGGATTCTCGAGCATATCCCCTCCCCTTACCATGACATGAGTTTTTCACCAAACAAAAACCAGAGTTTTTTGGGCACATGATAAGCTCTAAATTTACTTTTTACAAGGAACTTAGCACTTAACCTAAGTGCCATTTAGGGTGTTTTTTTTTGTTTGTTTGTTTGTTTTGAGACAGAGCCTCAAGCTGTCCCCCTGGGTAGTGCTGTGACATCACAGCTCACAGCAACCTCCAACTCCTGGGCTCTCAGCCTCCCGAGTAGCTGGGACCACAGGCGCCCGCCACAATGCCTGGCAATTTTTTTTGGTTGCAGCCTTCATTGTTGTTTGGTGGCCCAGGCTGGATTCAAACCCACCACCTTAGGTGTATGTGGCTGACACTTTAGCCACAGGCTCCAAGCCTAGGGTGTTTCTTGTGACCAAAAACAGCAATAAAATACATTAATACCTTCCACTGGTCAAGGGTTATAGAACTTGATATAGGCTGGACGTGGTGGCTTACACATTTAATCCAAGCACTCTGGGAGATTGAGGCAGGTGGACTGCTTGAGCTCAGGAGTTTGAGACCAGCCTGAGCAAGAGTGAGACAACTCCCCCTCCCCCCCCACCCCCACATCTCCACTAAAAATACAAAAACTAGCCGGGCCTTGTGGCAGGCTCAGGTAATCCCAGTTCATCAGGACTTTGAGGCAAGAAGATCGCTGGACCTCAGGAGTTTGAGATTGGGATGAACTGTCGCTCCAGGGTCTCAACCCAGAGTGACAGAGTAAGACACTTTAAAAACAAAACAAGGCTCTGTGCCTGTGGCTCAAGCAGCTAAGGTACCAGCCACATACACCAGAGCTGGTGGGTTCTAACCAGCCCGGACCCGCCAAACAACAATGACAGCTGCAACCAAAAAATAGCCAGGCGTTGTGGTTGGCGCCTGTAGTCCCAGCTACTTGGGAGGCTGAGGCAGGAGAATCGCTTGAGCCCAGGATTTGGAGGTTGATGTGAGCTGTGATGCCATAGCACTCTACCCAGGGCAACAGGTTGAGGCTATGTCTCAAAAAAAAAAAAAAAATCAAAAGACTTGGTATAATAGGACATGTCAATCCAGTTTTGTTTTGTTTTTTTGTGACAAGAGTCTCACTATGTCACCCTTGGTAGAGAGCTGTGGTGTCACAGCTCACAGCAATCTCCAACCCTTGGGTTTAAATGATTCTCTTTCCTCAGCCTCCCAAGTAGCTGGGACTACAGAAGCCTACCACAATGCTTAGCTATTTGTTTTTTGGTTGTAGTTGTCATTGTTTGGCAGGCCTGGGCCCAGTTCAAACCCACCAGCCCCAGTCTATGTGGCTGGCACCCTAGCCACCACATACATTGTTACTATGTATTAGCCTCAAAAACTCCCATTAAAACACAAAGAGGGGTGGCACCTGTGGCTCAGCTTGTAGGGCACTGGCCCCATATACCCAGGGTGGTGGGTTCAAACCTAGCCCCGGCCAAATTGCAACAAAATAATAGCCAGGCATTGTGACGGGCACCTGTAATCCCAGCTGCTTGGGAGACTAAAACAAGAGAATCACCTAAGCCAGGGGTCCTCAAACTTTTTAAACAGGGACCAGTTCACTGTCCCTCAGACCGTTGGAGGGCCAGACTATGGGCCCTGGGACGAGTCGGCTGCTAAGTAGGACAGGCAGCGGCGGCAAAAACACCCAGTGGGCCGGATAAATGTCCTAGGTGGATCGCATGTGGCCCATGGGCTGTAGTTTGAGGACACCTGGCTTAAGCCCAGGAGTTGGAGGTTGCTGTGAGCTGTGATGCCTCAGCACTTTACCGAGGGTGATAAAGTGAGACTCTGTCTCTAAAAAAATTTTTTTTAATAATAAAAATAAAACAGCTAGTAGTTCACACCTGTAGTCCTAGCACTCTGGGAGGCTGAGGAGGGAGGATCTTTTGAGCTTAGGAGTTCAGTAACAACCTGAGCAAGGGTGAGACCCTGTCTCTACTAAAATAGAAATTAACTTAACATGGTGGTGGGTGCCTGTAGTCCCAGCTACTGGGGAGGCTGAGGCAAGAGGATCACTTGAGCCAGGAGTTTGAGGTGGCTGTGAGCTAGGCTGAGGCCATCGCACTCTAGTCAAGGCCACAGAATCGGAGAATGCTTATCTCAAAAAAAAGGGAGGGGGCTTCTCATTAGGCCTGGTATAGTGGCTCACATCTGTATAATCTTAGTATTTTGGGAGGTTGAGGTGGGAGGATCACTTGAGCCCAGGAGTTTGAGGTTGCAGTAAGCTATGATGATGCCACTGCACTTAAAGCCCAGGAGACAAGAGTTGAGACCCTGTCCCAAAATGTTTAAAAAAAAAAAATAATATATATATATATACACACACACACACACATACACGTACACACACGAGATCAGCTTTCCTTTTTTTCTTTTTTCTTTCTTTTTTTTTTTTTGAGACGGAGCCTCAAGCTATCCCCCTGGGTAGAGTGCCATGGCATCACAGCTCATAGCAACCTCCAACTCCTGGGCTCAAGCAAGTCTCTTGCCTCCGCCTCCCAAGTAGCTGGGACCACAGGTGCCCGCCACAACACCTGGCCATTTTTTGGTTGCAGCCATCGTTGTTTGGTGGGCCCGGGCTGGGGATTTGAGCCTGCCACCTTAGGTGTACGTGGCTGGCACCTTAGCCGATTGAGCCACAGGCACCAAGCCTTTTTTTTTTTTTTTTTTGAGATAGTGTCACTATGTCACCCTTGGCAGAGTGCTGTGGCATCACAGCTCACAGCAACCTCCAACTCTTGGGCTTAAGTGGTTCCCTTGTCTCTTGCCTCAGCCTCCCAAGTAGTGGGGACTACAGATGTCTGCCACAACACCCAACTATTTTTTGTTGCAGTTGTCATTGTTTGGCTGGCCCAGGCCGGGTTCGAACTTGCCACCCTTGGTGTATATGACTGGCACCGTAACCATTGTGCCACGGATACCGAGCCTCAGCTTTCCATTTGACACTTGGAAACATCCAAGGGTTCATCTTTTGTTAAAGTTTAACATCTTGTCTCTAAAACAATTCATATTTTGGAAAGAAAGACGTTTTTATTTTATGAACAGCCCCTAGCGGCTCTGTTTTGCTATAATCTTTACCTTCTCTGAGGGTATCATGAACAGAATTGAGAAAATAAGCCGGACAGACTCTTTCAGAAGCTGAAGGTGAATGGCTTGCGTTGTGAAGTTGTTACGCAAGAGGTGCCCTTGGACCTCTCCTGGGTGGCTGTGGAGCTGAAGCAGAGCTTATTAATGTGGGTGGCCTTCACTGTCCTCCCCACTGGGATCTCTAGATTGGCCCTGCAGATGTTTCCCTGGCCTTATCCTGTACTCTTGGGCTTTAAAAAGGACAACATCTGTGCATTTCTTAGCTCCTTTTGTGTTAGCAAAGCTTGTTCTTCCACTTTCCTTTGGCAATTTTAGCAAAAACCCTCAGTGCAAAATGGACTGCAAAATACTGGCCAAGAAGGCAGCTGGAAAATCCCCAGATCTGGCTGTTGTGTGCTGAAATCCCAACCCCCTTCTCATCCATGACATGCATATCAATTCAGGTGCCCTTGAGAAGTCTTAAGGTTCAGGAAAGCACAGCCTACTCCTTGAACCCTCATTCTGAGCCTCATTCAGGACAGCGCATGACAAGGACGAGTAGTCCTATTCTAGCCAGTTAAAGGTGGACAGAAGTTTTAAAAGTAATGGAGCCAGTTCCTTGGATTGTGTCCAGGGGTGTTGCCTTGGAAAGGAATTGAGTCAGCAGTAGGAAGGCGAAGACAAGATTCAAGCGAAGCCTGGTCCCTGACTACCCCCAAGAACTAAGATGAAGATTGACTAACTCTGGTCAAGATTTCTGTAAGTATTAAATATCCATTATATGCCTTTTTGCCTAGTTACTGAACACATAAAAGGAAAACAAAATAGCTTCCTGTGCCCGGGGTTCCCATTAAAGGGAGAAGAAATAGCATGCAGAAAAATTGGACTGTAGTGAGGTGCTAGAAAGAGTACACTGCTTGGCTAAGGCAGCAGATTAAGGAAAGATATTTTTGTTCCCTGCCTGCAATTTAATCGTAGCAGGAGGGTGAGGTGCTGGTGTTCTCTGCCTGTTTACTTTGGGCAGAGCGGGGATCTCATCTGTTTGGGGGCTGCTGTTTGATAGCTTGTGCGATCCGGTAGTCTCTCTACTTCACCTTCTCTGACTCCTGGTTAGCGCTTTAATGTCTCTCCTTCCACCCTGGCCTGCTCTGACGGGCCTAGGCCGATGATGATGACATAACTCAGAAAACACAGTCACCAGTAATCATGTCCAGGGTGATACTAAACATTTCCCAGAGACTTAGCATGGGTCTGCAGAAACTACAGCTCTCCCCACTGCCTCAGCTTTCCCTAGCAAGTTATGTCTCATGTTGCCAAAATGTGGACTCTGGACCTGCAGTGTTGACATGGCCTGGGACTGGTTAGAAATGTAGATTCTAGCATCCTTTCCCAGACCTACTTACTGGGAACAGACCTGTAGACTGGCCCTGGCGTTTATATTTTAGTACTCGGGCACACCTAATCGGAGCTGAACATCTCATTCAAATCTGACAGTATAGCATTCTTCTAGCAAACTGCAAATTCGCCCTACGCTGCTGGTTAATTAACACAGAATCAAGGTAATAGAGTCCCTCTATCCCAAGTCTAGGGGAGGAGAGCAGAGTAAGAGTGGCTGTAAGACTGAGAAATCCCTTGTGCACTCCCTGTCCCAGTCACTCTCACCTGTGCACACTGGCCTAACCTCACCACACCCTGCTCCGCTCCCCCAGTGCCTGCTTCCTCTGTGCCAGCTTCTGGGCTGTCATGTGTTTTTTGGAGTTTTAACAACAGACCAGCTATGTTCCTGCACCATGTGCATACTAGAGTCACGTCAAGGCCCCCACTGCTTTTTAACAAACTCTTTTTTTTTTTTTTTTTTAAGACGGAGCCTCAAGCTGTCCCCCAGGGTAGAGTGCCATGGCATCACGGCTCATAGCAACCTCCAACTCCTGGGCTTAAGCGAGTCTCCTGCCTCCGCCTCCCAAGTAGCTGGGACCACAGGCGCCCGCCACAATGCCCGGCCATTTTCTGGTTGCAGCCATTATTGTTGTTTGGTGAGCCCGGGCTGGGGATTCGAACCTGCCACCTTAGGTGTACGTGGCTGGCGCCTTAGCCGATTGAGCCACAGGCGCTGAGCCGACTCTGGAATTTTCTAGACCTGCACTGCTGCATTGGAAACCTTGCCCTTTGCCCAGGTTTTATTGCTCTTGAAATCTCCACCCTGTTGGGAGCTACTGCCACCTGCCAGTCTGGCTCCAGCCTGGCCAGCTCCACCCTCCTCTCCTACAAAACCAGGCAAAACCAAGATATGAAC
>CAUYQV010086763.1:0-17774 GCA_963574575.1 Galagoides demidoff | reverse complement strand
GAAATGAAAACCTCATACAGAATGAAGGAAGATAAAAACATGTGGAAAATAAATCAGATAATTGCTGCAACGAAATATTGAGCAGCAACAATAATAATAATAATAATGCTAAAAAAGTAACATTTATATTATCAGATAAAAATATGTTTATCATAGAATGCTTTGACTCTGAGGTTCAGTATGGAGTCATCAGTTAACTTCTTTTTTCCCCCCCAAAGTCTCAAAAAATAAACAACTAATATTTATAAATAAAAATACTAAAACCACTATTTTAAATGATACTCTGCAAGAAGTTACAAGTACTGTTAACTAGATTCATGCAAATGCAACATGACATCTTCAGTTTTGTAACATGTTTAAGTTACAAAAAAAATGAGGTATTCCACGTGGATTTGCCGCATCATTCTCAAGTGCATTGGCTAACGCAGGGACAGGAATTAGCCAAAATCTTATCTGTGTGACAGCAGAGGATTAAATTTTATGAAGAACAGAATCAGCAATATGAATTATTAAAAAAAAAAAGATTTTATAGGAATGCATTATTTCTGTGTGAAATCATGTCAAATCAAAATGGCTGAAATATTCCTTTCTCAGGTCAAACTAAGTTTATGTATAACATGTAGCCAAAAATACTTCTTCAAAAGGAAATTTTGAATGAGCATTTTCCTGAGTTAGCCAAGGTCACTGATGAGCAGGATGACATATGCGAATGATTTAAAGAATACGCAGCTGTTACAGACCTATTAATTGGAGGCTATAATAAAAGGTTCACTGACTTTTAGAATCACGACATAACACTCAAATTAGCATTTCAGTCTCACCTGGTTGTTATCAGCAAGGCACCTAAAGAATTACATATGGAATGCATTGAGCTCCCAGTAGATGACATTTTAACATCATTGTTCGATTCTAAGATAGATCTAATTGAAATATGGACAAGATGTAGTAGAATATCCATGCTTTGGGCAATATGCCTGGAAAAATGCTTTCTTGCTTCTCAACCACTTATTTCTGTGAATCTGCACTTTCCTACCTAACCCAGATTAAGATGCCCCTTTAGGTGGGTATCAATCAGTCAATGTGACCTTAAGGATGAACTTAAACTATGGACCTCTGTGCTACAACCAAATGATCCAATGCTTTCCAACAAAAGCAGACACCACAAAGACACTAAAGGTTAGTTAACTTTAAAATTAAAAAATGTTTTTAATTTATTGAAATTATTAAGTATATAGTAGTTAGAGTTTTATCCAGTTGCAGTTTCTCGAATGCAGCCTTGATTATAGCTAAATTGATGCAGCCTTCAATAGGAGAAGTTTCCCCAACCCTGATCTAGTCCGTGTCTCTCTTCCATTTCCAGTGACATCCAACAATCCTTGGTCTTTCTTAGCGTGTACACACATCATTTCAACGTCTGCCTCTGTGTTCACTGGCTGTGTTCTGTCTGTGTCTGTGTGTCTTCATTATGTCTTGTAAGGATAACAGTCATATGGGATGAGGAGCCCATCTATTTGAGCATGACCTCATGTTAACTAATTATCCGCAGTAACCTTATTTCCAGATAAGATCATACTCTCAGGTAGTGAGGGTTAAGATTTCAACATATCTATTTGTGAGTGATAAAATTCAAGCAATCACAAAAGAGAAATTCCAAGCCAGTTTTCTGTAACTCCAAATTCCTTGCATTTGTTGCATTTGGAATACAATGATGAGGACCCTGGTGCACAGGTAATAACCACAATGTGGAAAGACAATAAAAGTAGGTTTTCCCCCTCTGGTCTTTGTTTCAGAAGAAAGGAGCAAAAGTAGCTTATTTAGATTTATTCACTCTCATAGCTGCAGAGAGCTTTTCTTGAAAAATAATGGGAATGAATAATTAGGCTTTTAGAATGAATACTATGAAAACTATTTGTGAATGTCAAAGCAGACCAGAATTTAAGAAATGGGTGGTTCATAATTAGAGCATAGTATTTATTGACAGGCAATAACAGTCCGTAAACACTTTCACTGATTTGTTTTGCTGTGGATTTGATTGCACACGAAGGAGAGAGTGAGTCACAAGGAACTGCTGGAAGGTAGGAAACGTGTGAATAGAGATGTGATTTTTTTTTAAACTAGCAGCTGGAAGAAAAGTTTCTTAGAAAATATAATCTTCATAATTATAAAGTCGTTTATTTCTGTAAAAAGGAACAAATTAATACATTTGTGTAGCAACATGGGGTACTTAGAGTGAAATTTGATGTAATTTAAGGAATAGAGACATTGTCTTGTTAAGAAACAAGATCAACTATTGAATGCAAGATAGAAAAAGCTGGAAAGACAACCACCTAATGGTGCCAAAACAGAAGTCTCTGCAATCAGGTAAAAAATGTTCCATAAATTATTGAAGGAATGACTTCAGTGTGCATTTTGTTTCTAAATCACTACACATGCATGTTATTTTTGCTAATAAGACATAAATAATGCAATGTTTTGGGCCCAGGTGCTTTCTATGAAGCCTTGGGCGAAGTCAAAAGGTCTTCAATGTAATAGGTGTTTCTCAAGCAACTATTTCCAAACCTCCACTTAAGTATAACTATATATCTAAATCCTGATTTTACTTTTACAAATAATTTTTTTTTAAAGTCTCATTTTCCCTGGAGTTGACTGACGTGGCATCACAGCTCACAGCAACCTCAAACTCTTGCCTCAACCTCCCAAGTAACTGGGACTACAGGTGCCCACCACAATGCCTGGCTATTTTTTAGAGATGGGGTCTTGCTCTTGTTCAGACTGTCTCCTGGGCTCAGACAATCCACCTGTCTCAGCCTCCCAGAGCACAGGTGTGAGCCACTGCACTTGGCCTTTTTATGAATAATTTAAATGATTAGCTTTGTATTATAACAAGGAGAATATTTTAATTCTTTTTTAAAAATAAAATAGCATTATTCTTATTTTTATTTCTATATTGTACCCTAGCTGAATGATACTGGTTATAGATTGTGAAGCAGAATTTTTGTGAGAGAAATGGGATAGCACACATTCATTTCTAAATATTATAACATGCTTTATTTTGCTATTCAACTCATGTTTGAGGGCATATATTCTATTAAGAATTAAAAGTAGATTGATAATGCATACAACTATTACAAGATGTATTTAATTTTTCATTTGGATCCCATATTGGAATCATTGTTCCAGATGTTCTTACAATGGTTTGGTTATATTGATGCCAAAATGAAAGACATAACATAATCTACCCATGGTAAAAATTGGAAACTTCCATGTTTTCTAAATTTTTCCAAATGTGATTGATATTTGGGTTATACGATCCTTAGAGCTCAAAGAGTATTATTCAGTAGGCTGTAGCACAAAAGCCTATCATCACACATCTCCAACATCTGGGTTGATGTGTAGCCATGTATTCAGTAAAACTTTATTTCTTTAAGGAATCTCCATATTATTTTCCATAGAGGTTTTACTGATTTGCAGTCCTACCAACAATATATGTTATTTTGAAATTCATTTCTTTTGCCTGCTTTTTAATGGAGTTCTTTGTAGATTCTAGATATTAGCCCGATATTGGATATAGAGTTTGCAAATATTTTCTCCCATCCTGTAGGTTGTATATTTGCTTTGTGGAATATTTCCTTTGTTGTGGAGAAGGTTTTTAATTTAATTAATTTCCATGTATTTATTTTTGCTGTTACTGTCATTGTCTTTAGGATCTTTGTCATCAATTATTTGCCTGGCCCTACATCTAGAAGATTTTTCTCCTACATGTTATTCTCGAATATTTGTGGATTCATGACTTATATTTAAGTCTTTTATCCCACTTTTATTCATTTTTGTAAATGGTGAGAGATGAATGTTTGGGTTCATTTTCTTTGATTTTCACAGCACCAGTTATTAAATAGAGATTTTTTTCTTCTCATGTATATTATTTGGTTTACTGAAGATCAGTTGGTTATACGTAACTAATTTTATGTCCAAGTTCTCCATTCTGTTTGTTGGTCTATGTTTCTATTTATACCAATACCATACTGTTTTGGTTACCATAGCCTTATATAGTTTGGGGTCTGGAAATGTAATGCCTCTGGAACTGTTCTTTTTTGTTGAAAATTGGTGTAGCTATTTGTACTCATTTTGGGTCTCAGATGAAGTATAGAATTTTTTTCTTTTTGATCTATGAAATATGATTTATTAATTTAGATAATTAAAGATTGTTTTTACTTGAAAAAACTAAATAAAACTAAATGAATATAAAAATCTCAGGGAAAAGGAAAAAACTTAAATGAATATAAAAGATGCATAAAAATCTTACCCTATAGTCAAGTTGATAAAGTTTAAATACAGTTGTTTATAAGGTTTTATTAAAATTAACTTTAACATTTAATACACTAACACAAGGGTGAAACCTGATTGTTTCTTTTAAATAGATTTTCATATAATCCTAATAGAAAAAAATAAAAGACTTTTGGTTTTGAAATTTGGGTTTGGTTAAATGGCCAGGAAAAAAAAAAAAAAAAAAAGAGGAGAGAGAAAGAGAAAGAAGGAGTTTGACAGTTTGTCTTTCTTGGGTCTCATAATTGTTTGGGAAACATTTCATTCTTCTTTTTTTTCTTCTTTTTTTGAAACAGAGTCTCACTTTGTCATCATAGGTAGAGTGCCTTGGCATCAGAGCTCACAGCAGCCTCAGACTCTTAGGCTCAAGCAATCCTCTTGCCTCAACCTCCCAAGCAGCTGGGAGTACAGGCACTGGCCACAATGCTGGGCTAGGAGGTCTTGCTCTTGCTTAGGCCAGTCTCAAACTTCTGAGCTTAAGCAATCCATCCACTTGGGCCTCCCAGAGTGCCAGGATTACAGGTGTGAGTCACCACACCTAGTCAAATAGTTTCTTCTCTATCATAAATTTAAGTTTTTGTTTTCAAAAACTTTGAATAATCACTTTGGTGAAATGACTTATTTACATTAACCTGTTATCCTGTTGTGGTAACCAATATTTCAAACCTTTTGATATTTGATAAACTTTTCAAAGTCAACCTTTAAAATTCAGCCTTTCTCACCTAAAACCAGCTTTTTAAATATTAGAGCCACTGAAATTTCAAGAGAGATATATTAGTCTTATTTAGTATATAAAATTATAGGAAGTGCTGTCAAATATGAAGTGGTATTTAACTTTCTTTGGGTTATAGTTGTAAAAATGTCATGAATATATGTTCCCAAATGACGTGAGACTTCTAAAATTCTGATATATCTTGGTGTATGTTATCAATAATAGCTATGATTATTATAATGTTAGATGCTACAATAAGAAAAAAAAGATTTTGTTTAAGGAGACAGACTTTTCAAAGATATGGCAAATCTAAAATCAGTGAATAACTGGCTGTGTCTTTAGACGTTTTCCTGTCTCTAGTCTGGACCACATTTATTATCTGACAAAGAGAGAAGAAATCCAAACTTTAAATTTTCAATGAGAGGGAATTCAGAGAAATGTAGCATGTAACATAAATCACTTCAGTCAGCCACAGTCATCTGGAAGGGCTATGTCTTTGGGATTTTATGTTCTTTTTATCATGAATTATCCAAACTGGTTTCTGCTTTCCTGAGAGAGAGGAAAGCAGGGCTCCATGGGTCCTAATTGCTGCATTCTAACTAGTGAGAAAAGAAAATCAAGGGGACCAGGCTTGGTTCTTCTGATGAGAAAAAAAAAGTTATGCAGTTATGTAATTGACAGTCAAAGCTAATTTTTGAGGAATTTTGTTTCCTATTCCAATAAATTCTTTAGCTCTCTAACCTTCATGTCCAAGATTGAAATTATTCGTTTATACTCAAAAAAATTATATTTCTAGTTTGTATGGAAGTAGTTTCAGGAGACAGTCATGTACATAACTCATCTTTTTCTACTACTTTGTTGCTGAAAATATCTAACTTGCCTCCAAATATGGCAAAAGGGAAAAGGGGACATGTGATATTTGTGTTTATTCACTAACAACAACTTGGTAAAAGTGTTTTTGAAAAGTAAGTCCTGCTTATTCTATAAACAGAGTAATTATTTTTCATGAATCATCAGTGGATGATAAAATCTTTTGGTTAAAAGTTATTGCAGAAGAAGATATTTATACAGTGTCAAGTATAACCACAAAGGTTCCATAAATATACTTACTAAGTAAAAAAGAAGAAATACAATACATAAATTGACAGTCATCTCTGTCACTACCTAACCATAAGATGAAACTTAACATCACTGTATTGGGCCAACTTGATAATTATGTGTCTTTCAAAGTAATCCAACATATGGAAAATCAACCTTAAAATATCATTTTTAATAATGTATAATCTGCATCAAATCATTACTTAAGATATAAATTTCTGTTTACAGGATTTAGAAGATAAGAAAAATTTACACAAGGTCACAAGAGAAATTAGATAAATCTACAGTGTTGAAATTCACAAGAAGAGTGCCCTGGCTAATTTAGACCACAAGATGAAACTTACCATCACTCTACTAGGATAACTTGATAATTTAGACCACAAGATTAAACTTAATATCACTGTACTGGGACAACGTGATAAATATGTTTCTTTTAAAGTAACACAATATATGGAAAATCAACCTTAAAATATCATCTCTAATAATGTGTAGCCTGCATGAAATCATTATTTAAAATATAAATTTCTGTTTACAAGATTTAGAAGATAATAAAAATTTATACAAGGTCACAAGAAAAATTAGATAATCTAGAGTGTTGAGATTCACAAGGCCAAAAAATATAATCGTGCCTGTAAATTATTTTCAAATGATTCAAAGGGGAGAAAAGGACATATATATTGAAAACAAACATGGCAAAATGTAAACAAATGGTGAATTAGGCTAAAGATAAACAGTCATTTAGAAAACACTTTTTTCTGTTGGTTTAATAAATTTCATAACACAAAGTTGGGAATAAACACCTTTCTTTTACAGCAGCTAAATTATATATATATATATTTAAATCCTTGATTTCTTTCTGATAAAATACTTAGTCCTTGACATCTTCATGGATCAAAAGGTTATTCAAGTGGTGGCTATGATTTTTTTATTCATAATGAGTTTGCTTTTAATTGTTAGCATTTTGAATATAAAGTATAAATATTTTTATTAGGTTGGAAGTTTGTGTTTGCTTAATTTTTGTTAAAGGAGATACTTACCACTATGAAGAATTGACGTACTGCTTTATAGGCTACGTTCTTCTGTTTATTTCTTCTCTGGAATGGTACACAGTGTTAAGTTCTGTCATTCTGAATGACTTTTTCAACCCTGATTCATGTGACTGTAAAAATATGTGCATGACTCTTAGACTATTAAGTAAAGTCACTACTGAAAATTTGGGGGACTCAAATGTTCTACCCATGTGTTTTAGCTTTTCTGAATTTTTCTTTAACAACCAAACTAACATGTTCATTACGAAATATTTGTCATTAGGGAATACACTGAACTTGGATACTTGACACTGACTTATCCTTATAAGCCTCGTGCTCCAAAATTGCCTTCCTCATCTTAGTCGGGTGATGGAGAAGAAACTGAGATAAATCAAGTTCTTTCCCTTCAGCATCAACAATGGATTCCACCAGAATTGAAGAGATGGCTCCTCCTCTTTCTTTACTTTCAGATATACAGGATTTCATACTCACACTTGACCAAGGAAGGAGGTGAGCATGGTGTTGCTGTTTTGGGTGGTTTGCCTTCTGTAGACCCTGACACACTTCTGTTGCATGTAGCTCTATCTCTTTCTTTTTGTTCCCCACAAAATCCAAAAAAATTTTTTTTTCAATTTTTTAGGCAGAGTCTCCGGAGTAGCTGGGATGACAGGCATTCACTACAATGCCTAGCTAGTTTTTTTATTTTTAGTAGAGACCAAGTCTCACTTTGCTCAGGCTGATCTTGAACTCCTGAGCTCTGTCACACTGGGGAGAGTACCATGGCATTATAGTTCATAGCAACAACTCTTGGGCTTGAGCAGTCCTCTTGCCTCAGCCTCTTGAGTAGCTGGGACTCCAGACTTTCAACAAAGGAATCATGAATTCAAGAGATGAAGAATACATGTGATTATAGCTATTTTATAGCTATAAAATATGTGACAGAGAATGGCAGGAAGGGATAGAACCAGGCATGAAAAGAAGACTTCATGAATTCATTTGCAAATTATTTACTGAAAGCCTTCTGTGGGAGTCCCTCTGCCTGTCATTATCCATAATAAAACAATAAATATTATCTGGTTCTATGTCTCTAAAAGTTTATTATAGGGTAGATAGAACTTGAATAAAAATGGCTAAAAACAATAGCAGTGTCTGAGAAGGGTCACATGAGAACCATAGGAATTTAGAAAGTGAAATCAAATCTGTTTACGAGCATCAAGAGAGAAAAGAGATGGCTTTTTCACCCAATGTATTTTTACCCACAAATACATGTGGATGGAAAAAGTTAAGATACTCTTGACTGATTATCAGCTAAAACCCAGAAATATTAGTATATCTCAGAGAAATTATAAAAAGTTTAAGTGCCTAGATGAGAAATTTAAATTTTCTCCTTTACACAATTGATTCTCAAAGTGTGTTTGAGAAGCACATATATCAGATTGTACAGCCCACTCGAAAAAATATGTAATTCATATTCCTATGGAATTCATGAGAGCTACCAAGTCTTAGTTTTACAGTGTAGGGCCTTCAAATGAACATTTATAAAATCATTTCAGTTTATTCTTATGCACACTTAAGTTTAAATAATAATTTTGGGGGTATTGGGAAATTTCTGACAATTTTGAATTATGTAATCATTGCTTAATTTTATGTAGATGATCTGGTTGAAGAGATATTCTTGCTCATTGTTGTCTGTGCCATTAATAATCCCCAAATAAATTATTTTTATGAAGCAAGACATTAGTTATTTGTGTGGTATTCCCTTATTTTTATTTTTTCTGAGATAAAGATAAAGCCATTCCTCAAACCGTGTGGAAAGGCCCTCCAAAAGTGTATAGATTTCCAATCCAAATGCATGTCACTTATTCATGAGTGACCTCATGCAAATTGTTCCAGATTTTAGTTTCTTTGGTATAAAGGAGACACACGCTGTAATTATTCACAGACTTGTAAAAATTGGAAAGGACAATTCCTACAAAATGTTTGAATATGTTGAAAGGGGTACTAAAACCTTTTGAAAATAAAAATAAAATGATTGTAGATTATAACATCTTTCTATTCCTTCAGTTTTTTATTTTATGCATTCATTTAAATAGTAGCACATGTATTTTGTGATGGTGTTAGTATTTCTCTTTTTTGTTTTCTGTTATTTTGACCCTAAACAAAATAATCTATTAAATTTTCCAAAGAGTGAGGAAAATGCATGGAAGCTTCTATGAGAAATCAAAACTGAATTTCTTTAGTCAGGTATCACAGCAGTGGGAAATAACAGTTTGGACGTAATGTTTAGTAACAGTTTAGTACATAGTATTAAAAAAGATTAAAATGACATTATTTATTTGTTTACAAATTACTTAGGAAAAACCATAGTGATTCAAGCAAAATTATTTTCAAACACCACCACCAAGTCAAGGAATCATTTTTCTGTGGAAGTAGATGGTTGAGAAGGATATTATTTTTAAATGCCATTGTCCCATGTTTTTCTCAAAAATATGTACCACGGTCATAATTTTACTCTAATCTGTCACCTATTTTTAAATGAATATAGATGTGATCCTACCAATATTCCTATTAGTAGGAATGAGAAGTTCAATAAATCATCCTATTTATATGGCGACCAATTGATTCCAAAGACTTGTAGAACAGAGCCCAGGGCAGGTAGAACGCATGCGTGATACAGCACAGGGAACAGTCCGCCTTTGTTGACCGGGCAATGGTGGGAACCCAGACAGAATCCGCATTAGTGCTGTTCAATTTTCCCATGTTGTGTCCCTACCATTATTCTCATGGGATATAGAAATCTTGTTGTCCTTTTTTTTTTTTTCATGATTTCTAAAATTGTTCAGTTTTTAGCTACTATTGAAGCTTGAAATATTTAAAATTGCTAGTGGCAGAGTGGTCACATACTGCAGTTTAACAAGCACTGTGCACTCCTTTGTCTCCTCTTCGTCATATCGTCTCCTGCTGCTTCACTATCACTGCCTTTGCCTATGCAGTGGTCTATCTTTCCCTCTCTCTCTGATCCGATACTACCTTCTCCCTTATCTCTGCCATCTTTTTCTCTTCTGGCATCAAACCTCTTAATAAAGTCCCTTTTCAATAAAAATTTCCTAACTTTGCAAGATCACGTTATCTAAAAATGATCTTCCTGTAAGCTCATCCTATTTCAATCCATCTTATATTATTTTTAAGACATTCCCATTAGTGATGAGACGATAATGTATATATTGCATATATGCTCACTTTTACTAGAACATCAGCTTCCTGAAGGCAAAGGCCATTCAACCTCTCACTCAGTCTTTCCCAGGCTTTTCTCTATGGCTACTCATCAAGTATTTTATCAATTTATGAACTGATGAATGAATAAAATGAGGAGAATAGTAATTTCCACAAGCTACGTAAGCTTGCTGGTTGCTTCACCTTCATGTACCAGTCCCTGATCTTAAAGAGTGAACAATAAATATTTATTGTATTATGAGATTTGTGATGCCAACAGTCTTAAAGAAAGAGATGGAAAACTTAGCTGGTAACCAGCAATTTATTTCCAATCTAAATGTAAAAGGAGAACACATTTTTAACATAAAAGGATCACATATTATAACTCCCATTGGAAAATATTATTGCAATTAAAAAAGTTTTTCTTTTTCATAAGGCTATAAATTCATCAAGTGTACCTGGGTGGCTTTGTGCTTTCATGGTTGGTTTGTCTGTGCATAGCATAGTTCCAGTAATATGATGGCAAGAGTATAGTAGGAATATAGTAAAATATAAATGGAATAAATGAATGAATAAAGAAGCCCTATAACAAAGATTATATTATAATTTTAACACATTATAATACACAGAATGAAATAATATGTCAAGAATGAAGCAAAAATCATTTTTTTTTTTTTTACTTCAAAATCTTTTCTTAGAAACTGTAAAGAATGTACTGGGGAATGGAGATTCCAGCATCAGAGCACCTACATGCAGACCCTTGCCTGGGTGGTTCTCTAACAAGGCAAAGTATTTAGCAGTTTAGTTTCACTTTTTTTTTTTTCATTTACCAAAAACCCATGTTCCCCCAAATTTTGAGTACTAAGCAAGATAATCCACGTATAACCTGGTGATGTTGAAGAACACATCTTTAGTCTACATTGGACAAAAGGGGCCTGAATACTGCATTTAGCTCACAATGATTCAACCAGCTCTTTGCACATCTACAGCAATCCAGTGCTATAATTAATTACTTGATTAACAGTACTATCATAGAAATAACTAATAACAATCTTTTAAATGGAATTTTAAGTATAATTGTAGAGAAGTTAGTTTTTTTCAAGTACTGACTTTCGGAAAAAAAAAAAAAACATGTAAAAATTTCCCCAAGGGAATAAAAATAGTTGCCTCTTTGATACATTGTAGGGAACTGAGCATTGTTCTGGGAGTCATTGAGCCTGAGTTAAAACCTGAGATTAAGTAACTTACCTATAGAAAATCAGGATAATGGTATTTTTCACTACTTTGTTATAAACTTGCTTAATTTTTCTCACCCTTCTTCCTTTATTACTTACTTGCTTCCATTTTCTTCTTTTCCTTCCTTCTTTCCTTTTTAAAATTTATTCATTTATTCTTTGACATAGGGTCTCCCTCTGTTGCCCAGGCTAGTGAGTGCAATGGCATCATGATAGCTCACTGCCTCCAACTCTTGTGCTCAAGAGATCCTCCTACCTCAGCCTCCTGAGGATCTTGCCACCGTGTCTGGCCGAGTTTATTTTATTTTATTTTTTTGTAGAGACTGGGTCTTGCTGTTCTTGCATTCTGAGCCTTAAGCTATCCTCTCACGATGGCCTCCCAAAGTGCTAGGATTATAGGTGTGAGTCACAGCGCCTGGCCTCCTTATGTTTATTTTTTTAAGCCCCCTTGCTATGTTCCAGGAAGTCTAATAGAATCTGAAATAAGCAGAGTTACAACACAGATGCTGTTTCTTTGTTCTTGTTGCCAATAGTCTAGTGGGAAAGAAGGAATATAAACAAGAAATTTCAATGGATCAAGATGTGTTGTACCAGTGAATGTTCTGATACTGTGAAAAATTAAATTATTAATGAGTTCCAAAGCTTTGAAAAACATAAACAGAGCTATTAAATGAGAATACTATGTAATCTGAAAATAGCCACTCTTAGACAATGTGCGTTTTAACCTGTGTACATGGCACTGCTGGACAAAATACTGCTTCTTTTTAATGAGGGATTCCTTTGTCTCTAATGACTGAATTTTGTGCCAGCTGTCCAATTTTATCAGGCTTCTTATACTCTAGTCATAGGAAGCCATTATTTTCATTATGATCTTTCAGATATCACTGTGCAATTGCTTTTCTGTGAAATATTTCAAACAGAAAATAGCATAGAGAGAATAATATAACAAAGTATGCATATCTATTCTGCAGCCTTATCAAACCTTTCCACTTTGGTCTATACTTTGAAGATTTTAAAAATAAACTGTGTGATACAGATATGGTTGAACTCCTTTCCTGATCTTCTTTTGTAGCCGAAATTTCTCTCTGTGTTGGGTTCTTGATTTCAGAGTTGAAGACTGAAACCACAGACCATGCAAGTAAGCAAGGAAAAGGACAGAGTTTATTGAAAGATAAAAGGGATGGATAAACAGAACCTCCAGCAACATAAGGTAGGGGGAACCCAAGTGGGAGGCTGTGGGCCTTCTGTCTAGGGGTTGTTTATACACTCACTGCTTTTCCTCTCCTGCCAGCAGGGGAAATTGGGACTGTAAGTCCAAACACATCACAATTGGCCAGGAGCCTACAGGTAGATGATAATCCTAAAATAAGCAAAGGAATAGGGTCCTTGCAGTCCTTGTCCCAGGAAAGGCTGTAGGCCGTGTGCTCCCTACTCAAGGAGGAACCACCCCAATGAGACACCAATCTGGCAGCAGCTTTTTTCATGACCTGGCTTGAACGCTGCCTGGAAAGGGCCAGTTTGTGCCTGGAGATGGGGGTCTGTGATGAGATAGATTTTTGAACTCATCTAGGTGTAGAAAATGGGGGTCCTTATCCAGTCCTGAACGAGGAGACCCTGTATCACCTCGCTTACCCTGTTTTGCATTCTAGCATTTTATTATCATTGCTTTCAAATTTAATCTGACAGTTCTTTTTAAATACAAAAGTAGTTATTTTTTAGTCAACAATTAATTTTTGTGAACGTTTGATTATTTTCCATTTTTCCTCTTTATTCTTTTTTTCTTCTAATTTCATCTAGATGAAGCACGTCCCTTAAGAATTCTGTCAGACTGAATTCTTACGTGACAACATCACTACCTTTTGAGACATTAAAAAGTATCTTTACTATCTTCACACTGGAATGATGGTTTGGCCTGTTGTAATATTTTGGGTTGAAAATATCTATACTATTCTGTATAGCTGAGAAAGAGACACCAAGAAAGGGGCCTCAAGGGGGTTGGGAGGAAAACCTGGCCCACAGAACGATGGAGTCTGGAGGGTCCACAGGATCATTCACTACTCAACCCATAGTACCTGGTGGGAGAAGAGACACCGATTTCAAATTGAGAGGATGAGGAATTTATATCCGACACCGCCCTTGTGTGCATCTCTTGTCTTCTCTCCTTCATGAGAAGTACCTCCCTACAGTTCTCATCAGAAGTGCTGCCAACTTTCTTTTTGTTTTTCCTAAAAATCTCTCTTTGTTACCCTAAAAGTTGTGGAGGTTACTTTTGCTTTGTAGCTGTACTGCCTGTGCTGCTTCACTTTTATTTTCAGTTTCCACTTATTTTTGCTTTTAATTACCGCCATGTCTTGGTTGAACTGTCTAGCTCAAGTGAGTAATCAAAGCAGGTCAGCTGGGTTCAGGGACCCCCGACCCTCAACAGTAGCAATGAGTAGATATTCATTCATTGATTTTAGCGTCACTTAGCAGTTTGGTTCATGAACTTGTGATCTGAACTTTTTGGAGGATTACTTTTATTTCTATTTATTTTTAAAGAATAGGCTGAGCACAGTGGCTCACACCTATAATCCCACCACTTTTAAAGGCTCAAGCAGGTGAAGCCGGAGGATTGCTTGAGGCTAGGATTTTGAGACAAGCCTAGGAAGCATAGCCAGACTCTGCCTATAATAAATAAAGAAATAATTGCCCACATGTAGGGGCACATGCTTATAGTGCCAGCTACTTGGGAGGCAAAAGCAGGAGGCTCACTTGAACCCAGGAGTTGGAGAATACAGTGAGCTATGATGGTGCTACTTCATTCCAGCCTTGGTGACAGAGCAAGAAACTGTCTATAGAATAGTTTAAAAATAATCAATTTTAAAAAATAAATTTCTCTTTATTCCTGGTATTGTGCAGTTCACTAGGCTGTTAATAGATGTGAGGTGATTGTTTTCCAGCTTAGTGTTAGGAATACCCTTTTGAACTGAAGACTCGGCCTTTAGTCCAACGGACTTTTGCACATTTTACATGGTGAAGATGTTCGATGGAAAGTCTTTAAACTACTGCTACATGAATCCATCAGTATTTTCAGTTCAGCAGTTTTCCAATGGGTTCTGCCAATTTCATCAACAATTTATTAAATAACTAAATTTTTATTTATAAGATTTGTAATTAGATTTTTATGTCTCTGTTCTTGTTACATGCCTGCTAATTTTATTGCCAAATTTTATGCTCCAGTTTTTTTTCCTATTGTTCACCCTTTTGCAAGCATTTACATAAAATATGTTGTCACCTATTCCATAAAATTAGTTACATTTGCAATAAAAATATGTTAAATATAAGTTGAATATCTTTCCTTGACTTGGTTTGTTCCTTGGGACTGTAACTTGTGTTGCTAGCCTGGTGCAGTTTGCTTTACTTATTAATTTATTCACTTATTTTATCGCCACTTCATTTCTTTGTTTATCTGGCTCTTATGTGTTGTCTCCACCTGTCTCCAGGTAAGGCCTGCTCAGGATAAGATGTAACAACCTCTGGATTAACTATCTCCAAAGTCAAAGCCCCGTTCACCGCTCAGCATTTCTCTCCACTTCTGACCTATTGGAGATGTTTGTTTCATATTTGTGGGTAGGAATGCTATTTTGGATTTCTATTTTTCAATCTTATCTCTCAAAATATACTTGTAACACAGGTGGTTAGTTAAAATATGAGTTCTTTTCATCATTGTAAGTGGAAGTATATATGATGGTTCATATGCATTTTTAAACATGTTTAAATGTTTAATATATTTCAATGCATGTTTGAATGCATCATTATAGGATTTCCTTTTTTCTTCTGTTGCTAATGTTAGAACTTACTAGATTTTTGCTCATGTACTCATTATTATATAGTTTTCTTTTGGGAAAACTTAAAATGCCATAATGTTTTCTAAATTAAAGGTTTCAGTACAGAAACGTGAAGTGCCTTACAGATTTGGAATTAGTGCTTCTCTAATTCTTTATTGTATGTATAGAGCAGGTGTCCTCAAACAGTGGCCCACCTAGGACATTTATCCAGCCTGCCGGGTGTTTTTACTGCCACTGCCTGTCCTGCTTAGCAGCCGACTCGTCCGGGCACCCCGCAGTCCAGCCCTCCAACAGTCTGTGGGACAGTGAACTGGCCCCCTGTTTAAAAAGTTTGAGGACCCCTGGTATAGAGAGTAAAATAAAGACATGTGACCTAAAACATGGAATTTAAGACACCAATGAAAGTAATAACAAATTGAAGTATGATATATAAACTTACACAAAAATGTGAGTCTTTCATGTAGGAGAGACTGATGGGGTAACAACTCAGAAGTCTGGACTCTGGGCCAGGCAGTGGAAATCTACTGTGGTTTGTCAGCAAATAGACATAACAGGTTGCAAAGATCAAACAACTTCTGTGAACCTTGTTTTTTTCATTTGTAAAACAAAAGTGCTGGTGTACAAAATGTATAACATTTTTTTCCATCCCTAATGGTATATGATCCTAATACTTTAATTGAGAATCTATCCAAAATTTGTAAATTGCTTTAATCAGAGTAAAGAAATTTCTATAGAGTCTAGAACTTATAGGGAATAGATTCCAAATGAGGAATTTGGATGTACAAAAAGAAAAAAAATGACAATCATGAACAGGCAGAAAAATAAATCATAACAGAAAATGACAGTAGTTTACCATAGTTCAATTTCTGAAGAGTTCTCTCTTTTTTTTCTGGAAAAGAACATTTCATCCGGGCAATTGAAAAGTACAAGATTGTGTTTTCAATTTTCAAGTCGGAAAATTACTTTAATCCAATGCTTAGTTTCTATTTTAGCCTTGAACAAAAAAAAGTGCGTGGAATTCAAATCAGGAGCGAGATGGTACCAGCATATTTCACAGCATCTCACTTTGCACTTGTTCCTCCCTGTTTCTTACAGGCACAGAGGGACGATGACAAGCGGCACTCACTGGATAAAAAGGCAGGACAGCATCCGGGCATCAGGTTTCCTCATTACAACAGAAGTCTCCATATCTAAACAATTTAGAAAACTATATAAGGATCGTTATTTTCTATCAATATCATGCTAAGTTATAGTTAAAATACTTTAGTTTGATTTATCGGTGAAGTCTTGGGACAGTCTCCCTTAACTTACAGATTCCATGTTTTCAAAGGATCAGGAAGACTAAAGCAGGTTAGCATGGGTTTAATTGGAAGAAAGAATCAAGTACAAATCATGTTTGTATCTTCAATACCTGTCCTAATATTTAGCTCCTATTGGTTACACTTGGTTTGCTGAATCGATTTTTAAAGAGGTTTAAACTCTTTGCGAATGCAGTAGTTTTTCTTCCATGTGAGTGTGAATTAGATCGTCTAATGGCTTCATATTAGTATTGTGTACATTAGATATTTGCTTTTCTAGTCTTGTGATACTTTGCTGAAAAGAATGTGTTTCAGCCCCATCCAGGTTAATACAAAAGATATAAAGTCAAAAAAAAAAATAAGAAAAGAAAGAAAAAGACTTTTTGAAAATCATATATAGGGGGCTAGAGTCTCTTCCCTAGAGCTCCTGGGCTTGGGAAATAAAGTTATTTTTGTTTGAAAGATGACTTTTGCATATGCTTTGTAATATATGTCACCGACAGAGATGCTTAAAGCAGCATCCCATAATCAAATAAATAAATCATATTAGGTGGGATAAACAACTTCATGCCAGATTAGATTTAGCTCCCAAATGATTCTGTGCATTAACAAAAATATATTTTTCCAAAGCTTTTGGGTTGTGAATTTGCATCTAGAGAACATCGAACCTACACTATACTAAGTACAGAAGACTTGGGAAAGGAGAAGGTAGTATGTGTATAAACATTTTAAAAGATTTAGTTGTATTATGCAGAAATACAGTGTCATTCCCCAATCTCTGAGGATACTAATTATTCTGCTGACACTATCACACATTTGTCAAGCCTTTTTTAGGCACATCAAAATTGGAAGGTTATTGGAGGGATTAGAGGGCAATATATATTTAAAGCATTAACACCTTTTTTTTTTTTTTTTTGAGACGGAGCCTCAAGCTATCCCCCTGGGTAGAGTGCCATGGCATCACAGCTCATAGCAACCTCCAACTCCTGGGCTCAAGCGAGTCTCCTGCCTCTGCCTCCCAAGTAGCTGGGACCACAGGC